>JASAMZ010007227.1:0-20541 GCA_030248115.1 Linhomoeus sp. GSCO2_2 | reverse complement strand
AAAGGTCAAGGTACACGCTCCTGGCGACCAACGAAAACAACACTATAAGCAAAAGCGATTGCAACCAAACGAATTTGATGATCGATTACAGTAAGTCCTCGCACCCCATGCTGCAGTCCGATCGGCTATTTCGATGTGTTTCCATGCACTGCGCACTAAACTAACTAATGGACCACTGTGGTTACAGTAAGCCACCGCAGTTGCGGAGTTTTCCCAGTGGTGAGCAAACCGGCCGCTTACTAATTCGAACAATAAATTTCAGTCGTTGGTGACACACTGCTGGAGTTTCCTCCGAAAGAAGCTCGGGTGCAAACTGCCGACCGAGAAACTGCAAAGTACTGACGACGCCACTCTGTACCAAGCCTTCATTGCGCGATTTCGGATCTTCTGTGGCTCACTTCTATACCTCACAGTTCTTGTAGAAGTGCCGTCCGCACAAAAGTTTTGCCACGAATTGTTGCTATCCATGACTCCTTGGTACCTATTCAAGTCGATGTGGTGAGCGTGCGCGAGCTCCGTTCGTCTTCGACGGTCGAGAGCGAGTCGAGACGACGAGTCGCGTGCTGCGCAGCGGCCGGCGCAGCCATGACGGTGCATTCAAAGTATTGCTAGCGAGAGGCGCTTTTGGCAAAAGAACGTGCACTCACTTCTCTCGTTGCTGGATCGCTTCAAGTGGATGCGGCAGGCGGATTGATTTTACCTCAGCGCCTGGGGCCTGCTGGCGCTCAACGCTGAAAGCTCACTCATCTGGCTGGTTGGCCTCGATCGCTGCCTTCTATTGACTCTCCCGGAACGCTACCAAGTCTGGAACGAGCGCCTCTACCTCACAATTATGCTCACTCCCGCAATGCTCTATGCCGCCGTCGTCGTGTTCGTCGGGTAAGAAAGACACCGTGTTGCGGTCCTTTCCTAACTGCAATTGGTTCTTAATAATCATCAGACAGCGGACTGTGTCTTCTACCTCGCTGGTGCCCGTCTGTATGCCTCCGACGGCGTACCGGGAAGTCGGTCTGCAGGCATGGTGCTTCTCGGCCCTCTTCCTCAATGTGGTCGTCCTCGCCACCTACGCGGTCGCCTTCTGCCGATTTAAGATCAGTGGTGGGTGGGGGGGGGGGGGGAAGCTTTGGCGGCGGCGACTTCTCCTGCCACCATGAAAGTGTAACGATCAGTCCAAAGTTTGATTTGCACTCAGGGTTCACCGGCGGCTCCGCTGGAGATAGGCGCCGAAGACGTCAGCTGCTGGGCTCGCTGGCGCTGGTGGGCGCCGTCTACTGCGCCACCTGGACGGCCACCATGCTGCTTGTGACCCTGGTGCGCATGCTGCCCCTCGGCACCGACCTCGCCTTCCACATCACGCTCTGCATGGGGTGGGCGGCCGCCCTCAACGCCTCCTGCAACGCCTACATCTACGCCTGGCGCAGTCGAGAGTGGAGACGCGCCCTCTTCGACCTGCCGCCACTGAGAGCGTGCCGCAGAGCCGCCCGATGCGTCCCGGCAGCCGCCGATCGGCCGGCCAGCTCCCCCAATGGACCTTCGCCGACGAGCCCGCAGCAACAGACGACGACGGAGACGAAGAGACCAGAGTGTAAAAGTGGGAGAAAAGTCGATGGCCAAGCGCTCTCCGAGGCAACGCCGATCCAGTCAGCAAGCCAAGCGAGCAGCTCACGTCTCAAGGAAACAGCCAGCGCTGCGTGCCTTCGCGAGACTTACACCGTGCTGTAGTAGTGATCTCGAAACTGGAGATTGACGCGCTGAGGCTAGAATTAACCACAAGGACTGCTGCATTTCGCTACACAATAACACAATTCGCAGCGTTTTGAAGCAACGGTCGATTACTACGAGATTTCCCCAGTAGCCAGCGAAGATCACACGGACATCACAAGTATGCAAGCGAGAACTCCGATCAACAGGTCGACACCGAGGTACGTCAGGGGGTTCTGATAGCGCCCTCCCCTCGTCTTGAAGAAGAAGGGTCGCTCCAGCAGGCGCCTGGACCTGCGCGTGACCCATCCCAGCCACCAGACGCCCCTCTCTTCCTGCCCATATAGAGCGTCGTCTTCGCTGGCCGTCATCGCGGCGATCTTTCGCGCTCGGCGGGCGATCCTGTGCAAGGTGTCGTTGTGACGATGGTTCTATCACTGTCTCTGTCACTGTTATTTCCACCTGCATTGTGTTACTGTAATATTGTGTGAATGGACTCACTGATTGTTGGGCGCCAGCAGCTGAGCCATGGCAGAGTACGCGGTCGCGTTCGAGAGCTGACGTTTGGTCACTGCCAAGCCGATGCCCTTCTCACTGGCGCGACCCACATTGGCAGCCTGGTCGCCGAACAGAGGCACACCTGAGAAGGAGCGAGAAATAAATTGTATGGCTTACTGCGATAGAAACCCTTGCCAGTGTCGTCTGACTGACAGTTCCCATGCCTAGTGTATGTTTATTGTTGAGTGTTTTGTGGTTGCACAAAACAAAGTGTCTCTGCACACAATAGAACAAAGTGAGCTACATACAGCGTTTTCACGTTGCAAGGATACCTACCAACTCTGTGGTCGCTCTCTCAACGTGTCACTTCATTTCAGGGACTCACGATGGCTCACCCAGCGTGGGCACGCCGCAGGCGACGGCCTCCAGAAGGCTGTTGAGGCCGCCGTGCGTGACCAGCAGCGTGGTGGCCCAGTGGGCCAGCAGGGCGCGCATGGGCAGCCAGCCGCGCACCAGGACACGCGCCCCGCCATTGAGCGCCAGGGCTTCGCAAGCGCTGCAGTTCTCCGCCCGCCAGATCACCCGATGGTCTGGGAACCTGAATGGAGCGGCGATGCCGATTTTGAATACGATTCGTATTGAAAGCTTTTGTCACTTACTGGCGAAGGGCCTCGGCGAAGGCGTCGACAAAATACGCGGGCAGTTTCGCTGACGTTGCGAAAGTGGTCATGGCTACAATGATGGTCCCCTTGGAGGGGCTGCCCTCGATGAACGCCTTCAGCTCCTGAAGAACGACCCCTAGCGTGCTATGCAGGTGCTATGCAGGTGCTATGCAGGTGCTATGTACGTGGCTACGAAATGTATGTTATATGTCGCCTGAATACACAACCAAACGTTTGGTGTGAGTGTACCTAGTCATAACGAGTTCGCTTGCGTGTGGATTGCGGCAGTTCGTAGTGTTCTGTGCCGGATTGTCCGAGGTGACTTTGATTTTGAATTATGACACTTTGAGATCTACCGTGACCGACCGGGTCCAGCTGGTCCACAGCCGACCGGTCGCAGCGTCGATGGCCGATCTGGATGAAGTTCGTCGCGCGGGGTTTGGGGAAGTCGAAGAAGAGATTGCTGTTCTCCAGGACGAAGGCGGGCGACAGCGTTCGGTTCAATGGGACTCGTTCGCCGGCCGCCGGCGGCAACGGCGAACTAAACGTCTCGTTGCGCAGATCCATTTCTCCAGTTCTGCGCGCGGCGCTGAAATGCAACAGCGGAAATTTGAACTCTGCTCTCGAATTGGGGAGGCGATCATGATGTTAAGTATTCGGGCGCACGTATGGTGCGTGCCGCGCGCGCGATCGTTCCCGCTCGTCGGTTGGGTCGCACGCACGTTTTGAGAAGAAGATAAAAGGGTGAAAGGAATCTCGACCCGTTCGCCGACCTAACACCTAGCACATTCACGAACCGAAAGTCCTCCCTGTCTTCAGCCAGCCCAATGACCGAGTGGTGGAGCATGGCCGAGATGACCTCGAGGAAGGCGATACCCACGACGCCGTTGAGGGTCGACTGGGCGCGCTCCAGGAAGGACATGCGGTCAGAGTGGCGGGGACCCACGAAGGCCGGCACGTAGGACCTCGGGCAGGGCACGCCTGCGATTTGAAGGGGATGACGACTTTTGTACTTTGGCAATTGCATTGCTGTGTACATTCTGTGACTGCGAAAACCCGGATGTTAGTGAAAGGGCGGATACACAATTTCACTAGGCAATGCTATTATGATTTCTCTTTTAGGCTCAGTCTTAGGCTTCGGATCAGGCGAAAGTTGTGGCTTGCCCAGGCTTAGGACGACTCAGCGTCGCGATTGTGACCTGCTTCGTACACGTCTAGTCAGTCACCATGGCAAGTGTTAGCCATACTCGGTTTAGCACAGGCTGATATCCGGCATGTCTAATATCCTGGTATCAATTCAGTAGCTCATCTACCACGTACCGGCGGCCTCTGCCAGGTAGCAGAAGTCGAGCATGGGCGAGATGACGACGTAGGGCAGCCGAAGCCGATTCATGAGGGCCACGGCGCAAGGATTAGCCGTGGGGTCGATGACCCCGAGGTCGAACCGGTGCCGCCTGTCGCCATCCGCTGTCGCCCAACTGGCGTTGGCGTCGCGCTCGAGCTCGCGACAGAGACCCCACAGCTCCTTCATCAGGGCCAGAATGACCGCGAAGAAGTCCTCGTCCACTGCCTGCAATGACTTGAGAGTTATTGTATGTATTTGGTGGTGGAGGAAGGAAGTGTCGTTAGGAGGAGGAGGAGGGGGGGGGGGGAGTTGGGTCGGTCTCACGTCCTGCTTCCAGAGCAGGTGGTCGAAGTCGGCCAGCAGCATCTTGAGACTGGCCCTCTTGTGTCGGCGAATGGCCAACACCTGCACTGGCTGGTCGGGCTCCTGTTGCTCCCCTCTGCACAAGTGGCAGGAGCGCCGTTCATTCGAGTTCTCCGGCTCTTTCGGGGGACTGACTCTGCCCTCGATGGGCCAGACGAGTTCGGAGACCCGATGGAGGCGGTGGCGATTCAGGCGCTCGAGATGGCCGTGCACCAGGCCGAAGTGACTGAGGCTGGGCACCTCGTTCACGGCCAGGATGCTGCGCGACGTCGACGGGTAGGACGGCGACGTCGAGAGGACGACTGCGCACGAGAACGCCAGCAGCAGCAGCAGCGTCGGGAGGGTCATGGTCGAATGCACTTTTGGATCTCGTCGGATATTATTCGCGCCCCGAGAAAAGTCACGAATGTCGTCAAAGGCCGGCAAAGGTCGCCGCCATGGCTCGATCGGCGCGTCGCCCACCTCTGTTGTCCATTAGCGGCCACATAATTAGTCGAGTGGGGAAGCCGAGTGCGCCGTCTCGAAAGGGTGGGTCGAAAGGTCCGAATTTCCGTCGGCCGTCGGCCGGTGACGATTTTCCGCCCACTTTCACTTTTGGTGTACTCGGGCCGCCGCCTTCGCCCCTTATCTCGGATGTTTTCGTCGCCGCGGCGGCGCCCGCTTTGTCTTCCTTCGCGCCGAGCCTCGAAACGGTCAACTGCGCATAACACCTGCCGTAGCTGCACCGGTTTCGTCGGGTTTTGGCACGAGAACGTGATTGACGGACGAGAGAAGTGAGTGCACGTTCTTTTGCCAAAAGCGCCTCTCGCTAGCAATACTTTGAATGCACCGTCATGGCTGCGCCGGCCGCTGCGCAGCACGCGACTCGTCGTCTCGACTCGCTCTCGACCGTCGAAGACGAACGGAGCTCGCGCACGCTCACCACATCGACTTGAATAGGTACCAAGGAGTCATGGATAGCAACAATTCGTGGCAAAACTTTTGTGCGGACGGCACTTCTACAAGAACTGTGAGGTATAGAAGTGAGCCACAGAAGATCCGAAATCGCGCAATGAAGGCTTGGTACAGAGTGGCGTCGTCAGTACTTTGCAGTTTCTCGGTCGGCAGTTTGCACCCGAGCTTCTTTCGGAGGAAACTCCAGCAGTGTGTCACCAACGACTGAAATTTATTGTTCGAATTAGTAAGCGGCCGGTTTGCTCACCACTGGGAAAACTCCGCAACTGCGGTGGCTTACTGTAACCACAGTGGTCCATTAGTTAGTTTAGTGCGCAGTGCATGGAAACACATCGAAATAGCCGATCGGACTGCAGCATGGGGTGCGAGGACTTACTGTAATCGATCATCAAATTCGTTTGGTTGCAATCGCTTTTGCTTATAGTGTTGTTTTCGTTGGTCGCCAGGAGCGTGTACCTTGACCTTTTGCCCTTCTCACTTCGGCACTCTTCTTGTCGCACGCTTATCTCTCGTCTTCGTCGAGTGTGCGTGCTGGGTACGTGCCACTTTACCGTGCTCAGATCGAGGCGGCAAAGGCTTAAAACCTGTCAAACAACGAGTGCGAATTCCGACCATCCCCACTATCCACCACCCCCACCGAAATCTGAATGGGTGTCACTGCACCTTTGCGATTGGCTCACTTGGCGCCGAACCGAATTGGGTCCAAAACGAATCCAAAAGAAACTACTGAGCGATGAACGATTTGTGAACTCCGAGTGCGCAATGGATGCTTTGCAGATGTCTGAGGACGCATTTGGCGGCCCATTAGACGACGCGGACACGTGAATTAGCGAAAGAGGGTACCGACGTCGCGTGCTCCTCGCGCAGTCCTCTTCTTTTGTTTTCGTGCACCCAGTCGATTCTTATCGGCGAAGCGTCGCCGTTGCCCTCTCCTTCTAGCCAGCCAAACAACACAAGTCCACCTGCCCTCTCTCTAATCCTGCTCTGCTGGGACTATTGCCGACTGGCACGCAAGCAAGTCAGCGGGCCCAAGCGCCCTCAGTCATGAACCGAAGCTACTGTAGGTCGAAAATACCTCGATTTATTGCCCCAGTCTGCACTGCACCATGCAAGTAGAATGCAACATTTACGGTATAACACTGTAGCCGCCCGAGTGTGGCAGTACTGTAATCTTGTGCAGTGACGCATTCACAGAATCGCAACTTATTTCCCCTTCGGCCGCAGTCAACGCGCTGCGTTACGCTAACGGCATGGTATTCTTCGCGTTCTCAGCGTGTAGTTTTCGGTAACGCTAACGTTGCTACCCTCGTCTGGCATGTTCTCTCAAAAGGCCGGCGACCGTACTGTACTTCAGAGCAGACGCAACTGACTTTGGAAACGCGTGTGTAGTGATCATTGACGGTCATTGAGCGAGGTACGATTTCCAAGAGGGTTTTGGTGCTGCTAAGACTGTGTCACGCATGTAGATTCGATGCAATCGCCAGTATGGTAGGGATGTAGTGGGCTTGGAGACGGGTAACGCGCGCGTGGCAGACAAGGCGCACGCCTGTCGACTTGTCTACCGTACACCGGTTAGCCACAAGCCTATTGTGTGAGCCTAGCCTAAACAAGCACGGACAGAAGAGTTGTGAAGTTCCTGCTTTGATGAAGAATCTAGTGAATGTGACAGAACGGACAAGTTGTAATCGAGAGTGGTGCTTCCACTTCAACGCCGGTCCAGTGGGTGCACTACTACAGCCCTTATCTCTCCTTTCGACGAGTTAGGCAACGTGGATGAACGCTGACCGAACGACGACGCTGTCTCGCTCTTGCTGCGCTGCGCTGTGAAACTACCCCACCCACACAACTCTGCCAAAACAACGAGTGCACATTCCAGCGTTCCCACAGCACTACCGAAATACCAATTCGCTTGCCGTTCACAAACCAGCATCCAGACAACTCGAATTCTACCGACAATGTACGGTCCTTAGGCGTATCGTTTCCTTTGGAGCACTTGTGTACTGTAACGGTTCAATGCATTTGCTTCGTCCAGATGTGTAATGGCGAACAAGAGTCGTTTGAATGTGTACGTGACCGTCAGCCAATGTTTCGCTGCTACCAACCCTACCGCGCCATTCCAAGTTCAGAGGTGGCCCTAGCTACTATCACGTGTTTCTGTCCAGCTGCAGTCAGTTGACGTAGGTAGGCCGTTCACCGCGCCTCTCTGCCCAGAATCCAGAGATAGCACGTAAGCTGCGAACGTTGCGAGTCGGCCAAACAACGAGTGCACATTCCGACGCTTTGTGTCAGGCAGGCAGCGGAATCGCTGGTTGGGCCCGGGGTGTTGGAGAATACGGTATTCGGCGCTACTTTGGTCGAAAGGATCCTGTTTGGAATAGCGCGCCACCGAATCGACATGAAACGTGACACGCCGAATTGACATGAGTGAGACACTATACACATCCATCAGCAGACACGAGTGAAAGCGAGTACCGTTACCAACAGAAACTCATTTTTGTTTCAGTTTCCTCTAAGATTTAGACGCTGGACGAGTTCCAGTTTCAGGTTTCAGTAGTTATTGAAAGATCAGAATGTTTGGGACTGATTAGACTGAATTGTTTAGACAGACATGCTTGGGTGTCACTGTTTTGTGGTGTTAAAGTTGTTGTGGTGTGGTGTCAACTAATTCAAACCTTGTTTTTTAGACAGTTGAAAGTTTCGGCTTCGACTCATCGTGCATACAGAAACCCGTCCCAATTCTGCTTCGCAAGCTGCGTTTGTCTCAACCTCCCATTCTGCGCCCTCTGTAGGACTGTAAGCTCTCTTTCAACCTACCTAGCCAACTCCAGATCGTGGGTTGGTTTGTGGGTGGGCCGGTCGCCCAAGTACGCAAAACCAGAAAACGTTCGTGCTTCGTTTCGTGCGACTCTCCCACCCCAAAGTCACTCCTACGACAATGTCAGGAAGAAGGGCTTGCTCCGCTACAATCTGCGCCGACCAAGAATGTTTTACAAGGCCTTCTTTACCTGGCGCCTCATTAGAGGTTGCATGTCCTCTACCCACCTGTCTTCGTTTGAAGCCTTTGTCTGCCTCTCCTCCCCTCTCCAAGACAACGGGATCTCATCAACTCCGCGCAGACGTAAGAAGACGCGTAGAGAGGGAGGTAGAGAGGGCGAAACGCAAAGAAGGCGTAATCGAGTCTGCGAAAGGGCGAAGCCCTCGTGAAGTGGAGCCTAACGAGCAGAACAACACGTCCATATCATCTCCCCTGCTGTTGTCAAACAAGGATTGCGCATCACCTTTCCCGCAAGCTTCCCCTTCCCATGGGCACTCACGGCAGTCTGACCTGCCATTGTAACTGTTCCCTCTGGAATCCTCTATCTTGGGCCGGAGTCGGCGGCGACGTCGGACTGGCAGCGGAAGCGGAAGAGGGCGACGGGAGGGTGGGCTGGGCGGCCGGCCTGGCGCGCTTCATGGGCTGCGGAAGCGCCAGGCTGGGCCAGCAGCAGCAACCGCCGAACGATCGGAAGGAAACGCCGTCCGAGGCGAATCGACGCATTGAGCTCTTACTGCTGACCGACCAGAAGAAGGAGCAGAACACGCGCAAGCTTCTGCTGCTCGGTGAGCGTCAGAGCCCGCATGTAGAGAACTCGTTCTGTGGAGCGCAATAGGTGTGAGGCTATCGAAGCAACTCGACGCCGTCATTCAGGCGGCGCCGGAAGCGGCAAGAGCACGCTTGCCAAGCAGATGAAGTGAGCGCTGCCCCCCAATGTCGCTTCCTTCCAAACGTCGTTGATGCAGGTAGTCTCTCTCTGTCTCGCAGGATCCTTCACCTGGGTGGCTTCAGCGAGTCGGAGCTGTTCAACTTCCGCTACCTGGTCTTGGGCAACGTGGTGGAGTTGGCCAACCTATTCCTAGAGCTACTCTCCTCACCGCCGTTCGAGAACCTCAGCGATGTCAAGGTCTGTTTCAGTTGCAGCATGCAACATGAGAAGTGAAGCCCCCTCTTACCATCTCACGACCACACTGGGTCGACGCTGACAGGGCGGTGTGACAAAGTGCCGCAAGATGATCGGCGCGGCGGCCAGACGTCTCGACGACTCCGAACTGGTCAGCTGGAGTTTCTGCCGCTCCCTCTCCGACCTCTATCGCCACAAGGAGGTCAAAGGCGCCCTGGAAAAGACGTCCGCCCGACTCCCAGACAACTTCCATCAGTGAGTTACATTAATGTGTGAATAGGGCCTACCAGTGGCGTAGCCAGAATTGTCAAGTGGGAGGGGCAAAATAATTTTGGGGAGGGCAAAAGTTTTCAGCAGTTCGTTGAGCGCTACCGGGTGCAAAAAAATGAGCGCGCAGGCAAAATCTTACTATTTACAGCGAAGCAGGCTAATATATTCACTTTTGCAGCGCCACAGGCATAATTCTTACTATGTTTAACGCCGCAGGCAAAAATCTGCATTATTTATAGCGCCGCAGGCGAAAATTGTGATTATTTGTAGCGCCGCAGGCGAAAATTTTTATTATTTATAGCGCCGCAGGCAAAATTTTCTACTATTTGCAGCGCCGCAGGGGAAAATTTTTGCTATTTATAGCGCCGCAGGCGAAAATTTGAATTATTTTTAGCGCCGCAGGCAAAATTTTTATACTCCACAAAAAGTGTGGAGTATATAGCGATTGTGCGCGAAACGCAGTAACTTTGAGTCAACGGCTTTCGCGCCTGAAGCGGCCGATTTGCAAACAGTCTTTTGCGTTGGGTAGGCCTAGTGGGTGGGCAACCTGCACGACATATGGGGTCACGCTGCGGGACACCGTTGGCGGGAAATTAAAAAATTTAAATTTTCAAAGTACTGAAAAATGGGTTAAACAAGGTAGAACTCGAAAAAGTTGCATATAATGGTATATACTATCTTTTGATATGTTGTAGCCCTCGATAGTGCCGAACACGCAAAAAAAGAATTGGATCGCTGCGGGACCCATTTTGGCGCCAAATTTGAAAAATTCGCGAATTTTGGCCCCGTGTCGACTTTGACGGGCTGCTGTGCGAGCTAGGTAGCAGCTAGAGCGGCGAGACTACTCTTGGTGCTCCTTCCCAGATGTTCTCTATCGAATGAGCCATGAACGGAGAAAATCGGGCGAAACACAAAAAACTTTCTTACACTGCGACTTTTTCGACTCCGGGGTCGAAAATTGCGATTTTCGCATTTCGGCGTCTATAGCGCTCGAATGCGTTGCCGAATCGTTCCAAAAGTGGTTTCAAACGATTTGGCGCTTAAATATGGCCCAAAAAAGTATTTTTGAAAAATTTGCAGAGCTACAGTATCCCTGCCGCGTCATTTTGAATTTTGGGCGTCCGGTCGACTTTTGCGATATTATACACGATTATGGGGTTTTCGGGGGCGCTGATTACGAATTTGGCATCCGTTCAGTGTATAGATGATGTTTGAACGTACCTATGACGAATTCGCATGCTACTGTACCCCAAGTGCAGAATTTCAGTTCCCGGAGTCCATAGGAAACTAAGGGTGTTGTATGTCGAATCTGGGATATTTTGGGATGTAGATCACGAATTCAGCATTGCTTTTTGCGATTGGGGATGCCAGGAGGCCACAACAGCATAGGAGTCACTATGCGTAGGAGTTGAAATTTGTGGAGTATACTGCGTCCCCCGGACGACTTGCCTGGTTTTCTCTTGCTGGCCATCTGGGGGGGGGGGGCAAAGCTGGCATCTGGGGGGGACATTTGCCCCGATTGCTCCCCCCTGGCTACGCCACTGGGGCCTACGTGCCAAGGGAGTTGTTATGTGAAGATCGGTTACGGTCGCGCGCGCCAGAACAGCACTATTATACAGACCCAATCAGTGATCGAGCGCCCACGCGTCGCAGAATAGACATGAAGCAAGCGTGAAAGAAGACAGCTTCTGGGTAACGGGCGCATGGCTGGAGACAAGAAGTTCTTGCACAAAATGCAGAATGGAAAAGTTAGATAATTTGTGATGGTTGTGCGTCACGTATTGCATTACAACGCTACCACTACATTCGCGTGGACAGAGACCGCGTGGCAAATTCCGTGTTGTCTTTCATAGCTTCTTCTCGAGCCTGGAGCGAGTGGGCGCCTCGGACTACGTGCCCACGGCCGAGGACGTGCTCTTCTGTCGGGCGGCGACGACGGGCATACACGAGGTCGTGTTTCCCTACAAGGACAAGGTCTTTAGGTGGGCAGTCATGTCGTCTTCTACCGTATGCATTGCGCAATCTGCATAGTACTACATCGTCACCAATTGGACCCGCAGGTTGGTGGACGTGGGCGGCCAGAGGTCGGAGCGCCGCAAGTGGATCCACTGCTTCGACAACGTGACGGCCATTCTCTTCGTGGCCGCCCTCTCCGCCTACGACGAGAGGGAAGACGTCGACGACCAGGGACCCTCTGACAAAGTGGGCGCATGCCATTCCACACACAGCTATCGTAGAGGAGGGGGGGGGGGGGGGAGTCTGGTGTCGGCGCTAGTGTTCGGAGTTATTAAGGGGGTGGGTATTTTCGGGTGCGGATATCTTGCCATTAGGTAAATTTTGTTCACGAGAAACCAAGTTGACTTGCTCGGGGTACGGATGGACGTCTTGATGAAGAACACTCTCATCATACCTTTAAAATACATACGGCCTCTGCAACGAATTCCCCCTTTCAGACGGCGCTGAAGGAGTCGATCGATCTGTTCGGTTCCATCGTCAAGAACCGCTGCTTCGCCAGCTCCTCTGTCATCCTCTTCCTCAACAAGAAGGACGTCTTTCAGAGGAAGCTGGACACCGTCCCTCTCACCGTCTGCTTCGCCTCCTACAAAGGTGCTTACGCCTACTGTAGGCGGCACTTCGTACTAAGGGCTAAGATTGATCCGCCCGCAGGCCCCAGCAACTACCTGAGCTGCTGCGAGTACGTGAAGCTGCGCTTCCTGGACGGCAATCACCGTCAGCGCCGTCGTGGCAGGGTGGTGCGCCAACCCAACAACGGCAGCGGCCACCTCATCTTCACCCATTTCACCAACGCCACAGACACACGCAACGTCGACCTGGTGTTCGGAGCCACTGCCGACATCGTACTCAAGCGATCGCTGGGACGAAGCGGCGCCGTCTGATCTGACGCCGCTGTGTTGTACTCCGTCGCACTACTATTTGGCTGCTCTTGACAGAAATGCTGTTTACCGCTGCATCTGTAACCGATTGACCTTCATATTATCGTACTGCCAATTAATGCAACCAAAGGGCGGTGCAATTTAACGGACTGCTGATGTGAGCCTCGTAATTGACCTCTACAGGAACGGATACTGTGTAGGTTTTCGCATTGCCTTGCTTTGCTTTCCTTTTGATAAACCGGTCAGGCAACTCAGATTGAGTCATTGTAGGTATTGCACACTCCACAACAAGCGATCTTCATGGGCTTCATGAGGCGGAAGGAAGTGACGGTTAACTGTAAGCATTAATTTCTGATTACGCCACTGGGACAGGTGACATGCGAATAAGGCGGGCAATCTTCGTTTGCATAGGCTGCGCTCGTTCGTTTGCTGTTCGGACACGATTAATGCTCGAAATCGATGCGGCGTACCGTGCGTTGCTGACCACTACACCACACCACATTCAGACGAGCCCCCAAGCGAAAACGTCATAGATAGGTACTACTACATGCGTTGCAGAGCAGACCTTGCAGAGAATAGATATCTAACTCGTCTCAACAGAAGTTGAGCGACCCTTCCAAAGATGGAAGATGAGCGTTTTGTTGGCTTCATGAATGGACAAGGGGCCAGTTGACCCAGTGATATCACACTCTTGTGATATCAGTGTTACATCACAGTGATATCAGTGATAGCACGATGCACAGCAAACGTTGTTTGTCAAAACTAATTTCATCTCTCTCTATGACATTCACAAATTATGTACTTCCGTCGAGCTCCGGTTTCCACCTGAGCCGGTTGCCGCTAGCTACCATTTCAATCTTAAACGCAAAACAGAGACGGCGCGGAATATGACGCCTATGTCTATGACAATATGACAACGTCGAGAGTGACCAATTCGCACATCGGCCGAGTCTGTCGTTCAACTCGGAACTAGACACGATGCTGTGATTGCATGGGTACACAGCCAGCGCCAATATGTTGCGCAACAAGTTTGTACGCTACTCAAAACTGCTCAGATCGCCATCCCCCCCCGATCTCGTCGGGTGGATGGGTTGGTCACAGATAAATATGTAGGTATTGCCACAGACGCAAACCGCAGAGGTCACAGATGGACGTGCAACGTCACAGATGAATGTGTATGTTCACAGATGAAAGTCCTGAACCGTACACACTGCGTGCAAACACTGGCAATTGCGTGACATTGCAGATAATTGTGTAACGTTACAGATACAGTGTAGCTATAAACAGCGAGTGACCATACTACAACTTTGGCATGGAGCGAATGCAGGGAAGGGGCGCAGCCGGCCTAAGCAGGCGGAAAATTATACGTGGAAGTGTGCACCCACCTACAGCTTGCACTAAAAAAACTCTGCCGACGTCGCGCCTGGCGGGTCTCAGGTGAGGCCTATGACCACCAAGACCACCTTCAGGGAGCGCAACGCCACCAACTTCAGGGCGCGCTCCGCGCACCCTGAAGTCGGCCACTTGTCGCGTTGAACATAAGCTTCGATCCTTCGACCCGCCAGACTGCGACGCCGGCTGTGACTCTTGTGATCTTTGGGCGCATGGCGAGCCGAAGCATAGTTTGAAGCAGGAAGGAATATTCCGGGCGGGCTATATGGAGTGCCTCGCAACATCATATGCTGTTTACTACGACCAAGTACAGGGCGGCGTTTACGAGGTCTAAGGGATACCGTACGTAAACCAAGTACATACGTATTGCTGATAGAGGGGTACTGTGACGTCTATTTGCCCCCTCTCTGTCTTCGATGTTGGCTAACTTAGGTGCCCCCCCCCCCCCCCCCCCACTCCCCCCTGATTTCTTTGTCTCTTCCTCCCTGGCCTATGGTCTCTCGCAATCAGTCAATCAGTATGGGCACAGAGGCGCCTACCGTAGAATACCACAAGATTCTCTATGAATAATAGACCCCCCCCCCCCCCTCCTTGTGTGTAAGGCGACGCCATGTGTACATTCTCCGTGGCATGTTGAGTGTACTGTACCGTCGTATCGTGGAGTTGTATCCTTTGGCACAGTCGGCGGAGGGCACGGACGACCACAGCAGCATCTTCGATGGTATTGAAGTGGAGTAGGAAGAGTCCTTGGCGTCGACCCAGGCGCCCTCAGAAGACGTTGAGCGAAGCGGTGACGACGCAAGCGACTCCAACCTGGACAAGACGCAGCCGGCGGAGACCGGCGAGGATGTGGGTGCGCGTCCTTCCGTCCTAATAAATACTACGACGACGATCGGAGACTCTGTATGGAAGTTTTGGTTTCCAGCTGGACGCCAGCAGCGACAGCAGTGGCGACGCGCAGAAGAGCGCGGCGGAGCCGGCCGACCCTACCGAGCTCAGCAGCGGAGGGAAGGTCGAGGAGACTGCCACCCGAGACAGCATCGCGGCGCTTCAGGCCCCGGTACTGTATGTGAAAGAATTCGAAGCTTCTCTGAATATCTGCGCATGCTGGATAGGAGGAAGTGAAAGCGAATATCGGCTGCAGCCGGCCACGCAGTACCTAGCTCCCTCCCTCCCTCGCTCCTTCCTTCCCTCTCTCCCTCTCTCTCCTCCCCCTCCCTCCCCCCCCCCCCCCCCCCCCCCCCCCCCCCCTCCCTCTCCCCTCCCCCCTCCCTCCGCCGCAGCACAGTTAGCTTCCACTTCGTTGCAGGATCGGCCTAGTGGCTGGCAGGGAGGCGACTGCGAGAACAGCGCCGGATAGCTGCTAATCCCTGGTCAAAACCAGCAGAGTGCCGGGGAGCTGGCCTCCGAACAACAGCAGAATACCATTGATGGGGCGCGGGAGGCTGAGGTACATTTGTAATTCTTGATGCAAAGACTGGTGTACGAATCGGTGTCCCGATTATAGTGGCTTCATTGCTGCACCTTTCACAGTTGGAACGGAGTGGTGGTACTGTAATATGTATGTGATGTATGCGCTTCAGGCGTCGGGCCGACCCCAGGAAGTCAAGGCCGCACTTCCCAACCAGGTGCTGAAGGCCGTCGCAGTCGTCTTCGTCTACGGAAAGAAGAAGAAGAAGAGAAATGATTAAAAAACACCTTTGGCAATTTGAGTTGGGGTTCTGGTTCGCGTTCCGAATAATTCGCTCCATACTGTGGGTGTAGCGGCGGTTCTGCCTTGTGGCCCCTTATTAGAACCTCTTGAAACGTAGAGAAGACTAGGCATGAAAATATGGTAAGCGCAGTGATCAATGGCTGCGGAAGTAAGGCGCGCCGCCATTAGCGCGCCGAGCAACATCTCCAGGCGAAGTGCAATACCAGCCCCGGTCTCCAGCAAAAGTGAGCCACGAAGTTTCAAGTTCTATTAGAAAGATAGGCGCAGTAAGAGGAGTACCTACTGATAGTCCCAGTAAGGTAGAAGCTTGAGGCCAGACATCAGCAAGAGAGGGCTTCCCAGCCAGCATGTCGGAGAACTGACCTGCGCACGTGGCCAGTGAACAATTGTGTGTAAATGATGGATGGATCATCATGCATTGACTAGCCGTTCCTTCCTGTTGCAGAAGAATTCCTGAGATCTGAATACCATGGAATGTAGGTAGTCGTCAATGGCCGTAATGTCCTGTTGCATGATCTGTCCTGTTCAAGGTCTGTCCGTTGCAAGTCTGTCCTGTTGTGAGCCAACGGCGCTGGTCGCCTCGCACGCGCGCCGCAACGTTCGTCCTGTTCATTGTCAAGGTCTGACCTGTTGCAAGATTTGCCCTGTTGAAGGGTCTGTCCTATTGCAGGGTATGTCCTGTTGCAAGCAAGGGCTGTCCTGTTGCAAGGGCTGTCCTGTTGCAAGGGCTGTCCTGTTGCAAGGCCTGTCCTGTTGCAAGGTCTCTCCTGTTGCAAGGTCTGTCCTGTCCTGTTGAAAGATCTGTCCTGTTGCAAGATGTGTCCTGTTGCAGAAGGTCTGTCCTGTTGCGACCCAACGGTGCTGGGCGCCTCGCGCGACCATCCTGTTGCAAGATCTGTCCTGTTGCAAGATCTGTCCTGTTGCAAGATCTGTCCTGTTGCAAGATCTGTCCTGTTGCAAAATCTGTCCTGTTGCAAAATCTGTCCTGTTGCAAAATCTGTCCTGTTGCAGGGTCTGTCCTGTTGCAAGATTTGTCCTGTTGCAAGATCTGTCCTGTTGCAAGATCTGTCCTGTTGCAGGGTCTGTCCTGTTGCAAGATTTGTCCTGTTGCAAGATCTGTCCTGTTGCAAGATCTGTCCTGTTGCAAGATCTGTCCTGTTGCAGGGTCTGTCCTGTTGCAAGATCTGTCCCGTTGCAAGATCTGTCCTGTTGTAAGATCTGTCCTGTTGCAAGATCTGTCCTGTTGCAAGATCTGTCCTGTTGCAAGATCTGTCCTGTTGCAGGGTCTGTCCGGTTGCAAGATTTGTCCTGTTTCAAGATCTGTCCTGTTGCAAGATTTGTCCTGTTGCAAAATCTGTCCTGTTGCAAGTTCTGTCCTGTCCTGTTGCAAAATCGTCCTGTTGCGTTGCAAGGTCTGTCCTGTTGCAAGATCTGTCCTGTTGCAAAATCTGTCCTGTTGCAAGATTTGTCCTGTTGCAAAATTTGTCCTGTTGCAAAATCTGTCCTGTTGGAAGGTCTGTCCTGTTGCAAGACGTGTCCTGTTGCAGGGTCCGTCCTGTTGCAAGATTTGTCCTGTTGCAAGATCTGTCCTGTTGCAGGGTCTGTCCTGTTGCAAGATCTGTCCTGTTGCAAGATTTGTCCTGTTGCAAGATCTGTCCTGTTGCAAGATCTGTCCTGTTGCAAGATCTGTCCTGTTGCAGGGTCTGTCCTGTTGCAAGATTTGTCCTGTTGCAAGATCTGTCCTGTTGCAAGATTTGTCCTGTTGCAAAATCTGTCCTGTTGCAAGATCTGTCCTGTTGCAGGGTCTGTCCTGTTGCAAGATCTGTCCTGTTGCAAGGTCTGTCCTGTTGCAAGATTTGTCCTGTTGCAAAATTTGTCCTGTTGCAAGATCTGTCCTGTTGCAAGATCTGTCCTGTTGCAAGATCTGTCCTGTTGCAAGATCTGTCCTGTTGCATGATCTGTCCTGTTGCAAGATCTGTCCTGTTGCAGGGTCTGTCCTGTTGCAAGATTTGTCCTGTTGCAAGATCTGTCCTGTTGCAAGATTTGTCCTGTTGCAAAATCTGTCCTGTTGCAAGGTCTGTCCTGTCCTGTTGCGTTGCAAGGTCTGTCCTGTTGCAAGATCTGTCCTGTTGCAAAATCTGTCCTGTTGCAAGATTCCTTCCCTTGTCCTGTTGCAAGATTAGTCCTGTTGCAAAATCTGTCCTGTTGGAAGGCCTGTCCTGTTGCAAGACGTGTCCTGTTCCAAAATCTGTCCTGTTGCAAGATTTGTCCTCTTGCAAGATATGTCCTGTTCCAAGATTTGTCCTGTTCCAAAAATCTCTCCTGTTGCAAGGTCTGTCCTGTCCTGTTGCCAAATCTGTCCTGTTGCGTTCCAAGGTCTCTCCTGTTCCAAGATCTCTCCTGTTGCAAAATCTCTCCTGTTCCAAAATCTCTCCTGTTCCAAAATCTGTCCTGTTCCAAAATCTGTCCTGTTCCAGGGTCTGTCCTGTTGCAAGATCTGTCCTGTTGCAGGATCTGTCCTGTTGCAGGATCTGTCCTGTTGCAGGCCATCTGTCCTGACTGCCTCGCGAACGCGCCGTACAAAGCGCCGCGCAAAACAATGATAGAAAGCGGGCAGATTTCCCGGTTGCAAGATCTGTCCTGTTGCAAGATTTGTCCTGTTGCAAATCTGTCCTGTTGCAAAGGTTTGTCCTGTTGCGAGCCAACGGCGCTGGTCGCCTCGCGCGACGATCCTGTTGCAACGTCTGTACTGTTGCAGCGTCCTGTTGCAGAAAGTCTGTCCTGTTGCAAGCCAATGGCGCTGACTGCCTCGCGAACGCGCCGTACAAAGCGGCGCGCAAAACAAATGCTATAGAGCGGGCCGATTGTCCTGTTGCAAGATCTGTCCTGTTGCAAGCGAAATAGTCGCTGAAGCGGCTTGAATTGCCTGCGCGAGCATTGTCATACTGTTCGGCTCTGTTGCAATTGCACATTGCAAGGTTCTCTGCTGGACCGCGCACTGCCGCACTGTTCGCTTTTGCAAGGCTCTGCTACAGTGCATTGCCGTACTGTTCAGGCAAAGCCTGCGTTGAAGGCAGGCAGCAACAGGCGACGCTGGCCGTGCAGCGATTGATTCTCCGCGGTCGATCGATCGAAGCGAGCGAGCTTCTCTGCGGGACGCCGCTGGCGTCCTGCTGGCTTCCTGGCGCGCGCGTGCTGAAGCGTCGCGTGGCGAAGTGCTAGCGAGGCAAGCGTGTGCTGAAGCGTCGCGTGGCGAAGTGCTAGGGAGGCAAGCGTACTCGGACGGACGGACGGACAAAACACCTAGCTGGCATAGTAATGTAGACTAGAGCCTTTAGCCCGTAGGAGAATCTCTATGGTCAATAGCCAATGGGTAATCCGCAGAGCATGAAGGAGATAACTCAATCATAGAATTCAACACACTGCATAACATTAAAGTTATGTCTCAAGTCATTCGACCCTGTGCCCCTGCCAGTGCCTGAGTTTAGGATTGCACCAGCTCCCATGCCTGCAAATACACAATAGACACTTGGGTTTAGCCTGTAGACATTTGGGTATAGCCAATAGGGCATTGCAGATAGATTTCAAGCCATTTGACACTGTGCCCTTGCCAGTGCCTACAATTAGGCTCGCACCAGCTCCTGTGCCTGTAAATACACAGTAGACTCTTGGGTTTAGCACGTAGACATTTGGGTTTAGCCAATAGGACATTACAGATAAATTTCAAGCCATTTGACACTGTGCCCCTGCCAGTGCCTACAATCAGGCTCTCACCAGCTCCTGTGCCTGTAAATACACAGTAGACTCTTGGGTTTAGCACGTAGACATTTGGGTTTAGCCCGTAGGAGATTTCAGTTAGATCTAAAGACATTTGACATTGCTCCAAAGCAGTTTGATGCTGCAGCCCTGCCAGTGCACACAGTGCCTGCGAATACACTTTGGAGTCTCACAGCGACAACTCTGTCATGAATGGTGACACTGTAAAGTGCTTTTGGCGCGAAATCAAACGTCAATCACTGCGTGTGGTGCCTTCTGTGCTCAGAATGTACTGGCGCAGTTGAAATTTGCGAAATATTTTGGAATTCAGAGATCGACCTAAGTCAACAAACCTTCATGCACAACTACAGGCCAGGACGGTCAGTTTAAGCCATAGATCATCGCGATCCGTCAACTGTGGCTAGAGTTATGGCGTCCACAGAGCCACAAACAGATGGACAGAGTTTTGCCGCTTAGTAATAAGGATGTATTCAGCAAGTTATTTTCTTGGGCTTATCACTCTTCCCCGCCTAATTCCTGCTCGCAAGGAAGGGAAAAGGTAAATACAAAGACTATTGGCGCAATTTTCGGCGAATTGGTCTGTATGCCCTTTGTAAACTATTCAATAGACCAAACGACCGGACGTGACTGCAAATCGACAATATCGACAAAACATGTATTAGTGCTCATTCGCGGAGCGTAATTGTGGACTAATCTGGGTTCTCTATCTCTGAAGTGCAGGCAACGCATACGTCCGCCCTACGGAAATCCAGAATGCACAATTTGCAATTATGCTGTTTGTTCGTTCAGTGCAGCAACAAAAGAGGAGCGCCAGGAAAGCAACATGACAACACTGCTGATCATTGCAAGCCATCAGTGGAGCGCCGTCAAAGTTGGCGCTAAATATCGCTACTAAAACAGTTGAAGACTTATTAGCAAGCTCAACCATTCAGGTTTTCTTCGTAGCGAGACAGCGCTGGAATCGTTATATTTTACTAAACATATTTATGGTTGGAATTGTAACCGGTGTGCTAAATTTCCAGGAAAGTGGTAA
>JASAMZ010007225.1:0-17727 GCA_030248115.1 Linhomoeus sp. GSCO2_2 | reverse complement strand
TGCAAAAGTGCTCTAAAACATCGCCGAATGTCGAAATTTTGGCGATTTTGGTAGTTGTGTTTTGGTCTGGGCGTATTAGATATCGCACAACCACCGGCCCCTGCTGCTACCCACCATGCATTGCTTGAAATCAAGAATGTTTTAAACTCAGACTCGCGCATACAGTAATGCACCATTAATTTAGCTGCTGACGGACGTCTGTTTCGTGCTGTTCGCCCTGTTCAACTGCGTCTGGGCCACCGTATACCTGGAGTCCTGGAAGAGACGACAGGCCGAATTAGCTTACAAATGGGGCAATCTGGAGTACGATCAACGGTTGTTTGACGATCCCAGACCGGAGTTCAAGGTTGGGTTTGTATGGAAAATTATGGAATTTGGAGTAGGAATGTGGAAATCTGAAGCAGTGTGGGCATATTTTTGAAATTTTGGGTTGGTGTGAGCTGTGCTGCGTTTGTGGACGGGTCGACATCACTACCGTACATGCTGGATTTGGGCTGTTGATATGCATTACTCTGCCTGCAGCCGATATTCGCGCCTTCAGCAGTGATTCTGCAGTGCTGCTATGTGCTTAGTTGGCGAAGTGTAGAGTATGGCGCAGTGTAGCTCCGGTTGCAGGATAAAACGCTATGAAATGGTCTGACTCTGTTTTCCAGTAGGATTATCAACATTTGAAGTTTCGAAATTGTGACAAGACCTCTGCAGAGATGTTTGACCAAACTTGTGCAATTTTTCACAATTTTTCCGCTTTTTAGGGCGAGTCCTTCGCTCCCAGTCCCGTCACCGGTCGACTGGAGCCCCAATACCCCGCCTGGAAGCAGCGGGCGGTCCGCTTTGGGCTAAGTTGGCCCCTAACTATTTTATGTCTCCTCATACTGTTCATCATCATGTTCTACCTGCTGAAACTGCAGGATCTGTGCGAGCTGTGAGTATTTTTGTGACAATTTTGCCTGATTTCTCATTAATTTATGGCGGAATTCTAGGTTTTTCGGCGGCTACATGTTGTTGAGTTGGATTTCGCTGCTTCCTACCGTAATCTTCGCTCTGGTGATTATTGTGGGAGACGCCCTCTACAGACAGCTGGCCGACTTTCTGACGGGTTTGGGTGAGTCCGTGCGTGCGTGCGTGCGTGTGTGTGTGTGCCTTCGCCTTATATTAATTGCAATGAATGGGACTTTGAGTCAATGCAAAGCACACAAAAATTCGAATATACGAGCGCAGTTTCATGAAATTAATGCAGTAGTGTGACACAATATAGTGCACAACAGATTGGTGTGCAGTGGCAAATGCAAAAGTGCAATAGCAAATTCACTGTAACTATGTATTTGCATTACTCTAGTGCTCCCAATTGCCTTCTTACCGGCTGGTACGAATTTCCAAGTCGAGTAATGTAGCTACCGTAACCCAATGCGCCTCCCTTATTCTATCTCATTATATAACTTCGTCCCGTAGCGGGTCGCTAACGTCGTTAGTCGGGATTTTCACGCCGACTAACGACGTTAGTCGGAAACAAGTTAGTCTAGCAGCCGACTAAGTTGGGCGAGTCAGTCGCTCGGCTAACGTAAGTGCCGACTAACCCAGATGAGTTGGTGACTCAACTGACCGGGCCCCTCGATTAACACAGCGTCCATAAAATGATCGAGTCTGCGGCCCGACTAATCTCCGCCGACTAACGACGTTAGTTGGGGCCCGACTAATCTGGCGGTAAATAATGAGTTATTCCAGAGAACTACCGAACGCAGGACGAGTACGAGAACTACGTCATACACAAGATAGTGGCCTTCCAATGCGTCAGCGCCTTTGGTTCCCTCTTTTATATTGCTTTCTATCTGCAGGATATGGACAGACTCAAGGGGGTGGGTGTGTGTTGTTTATACCATAATCGGGGGATTTATACACTTGTCACTTAGATGTGGAATGGTCAGTCCCTCTATTGAAGTGTGATTTTGCGGAGAATTTCGTGTGTAGCGCAAAACACACTGGACTGCAGCACATATGCGCGCCGCAATAGAATCGTTTTCGAATGGGCAATTAAGAGTCAATGTCTGAGAAACTCGCGTTTCGTTCTTAAGAGGTTGGACAAGTTGAAAAATTCAAATTTGAGTTTGGACGCTGATGTGGTAGAGGGATCGAAGTTACGAAGAGTGCCGCAAATCTTACCTCTCTACGTCGCCTATTTCTCGAGATATGGCCTTATTTCTGAACCCATGTCACAAATTTTGCGAAATAATTGTGATTTCAAACCGCGCGGACATTTGGGCCTGTAACTCGAGAGCGGCTGACCCGATTCACACCATTCCTTCACCACTGAAACGAGAAGACTCAGGCGCTTCGATCCCTGTGCCGTGCACCACTATTTTCCACCACGCGGCCGCGTGGCGCGCCGGCAAACACGAGAAACCGCGGAAACAAAAATTGTGATTTATTTTGTTTTCCGGACGTAACTTTTGAAACAGCCGAAAATATCCACTTGATTTTACTTGCACGTTCTTGCCACATGTGTTCTTTCTTAGAATCTGCAAAGAACTCGAAAATCGAGGAGCCTACACGATAGTTACGCAATAATTCGTGTTGGTGATTTTCTCATTCTGGGGCAGGCGCAGTGCGTTTTGTGATCACTGTTTTGACCATAACTATTGAATGCGAAACGATTTCGCCCTCGGACAACCGGCATTCGATAGGAAATTGGAAACTCTACAAATAGTGTCTAATACACATATTTCGAAATCTGTACCGTTGGTGAGAGAATGGCGATATTGTACACTCAGTGCGCAATTGGCACAATTCAGCAGCTGTCATTCAGTATGCGAGATGAATTTTGCAAAGCCCACCTACAACTTTCATTTAGGGTCTGATAGGTAGTATTTCCATGCAACCGATTTTGACCAGGTGCTACGTGTCAGGCTCGGCTCATGTGGCGCAACGGACTTAGCCAAAATTTCGAAAATTCCGCTTCGCTCACTACCATAGCGCTAGAGTGAAAAGTCCGCTGGCGGTTTCCTTTCACCGTGCGGTGCAGGCTGCTAGTCTAAATGCAAAACTGACGCTAAATTTCGGATTTGATCTTTTACGTTTGCAATACTGTTCAAAATATGTGCATTGTTAATACGCTTGAATTTAAAGTTCTTCAAACAAGAAGAACAGAATCTGAAATTTAGCGTCTGTTTTGCATTTAGACTAGCAGCCTGCACCGCACGGTGAAAGGAAACCGCCAGTGGACTTTTCACTCTAGCGCTATGGTAGTGAGCGAAGCGGAATTTTCGAAATTTTGGCTAAGTCCGTTGCGCCACATGAGCCGAGCCTGACACGTAGCACCTGGTCAAAATCGGTTGCATGGAAAATACTACCTATCAGACCCTAAATGAAAGTTGTAGGTGGGCTTTGCAAAATTCATCTCGCATACTGAATGACAGCTGCTGAATTGTGCCAATTGCGCACTGAGTGTACAATATCGCCATTCTCTCACCAACGGTACAGATTTCGAAATATGTGTATTAGACACTATTTGTAGAGTTTCCAATTTCCTATCGAATGCCGGTTGTCCGAGGGCGAAATCGTTCCGCATTCAATAGTTATGGTCAAAACAGTGATCACAAAACGCACTGCGCCTGCCCCACAATGAGAAAATCACCAACACGAATTATTGCGCAACTATCGTGTAGGCTCCTCGATTTTCGAGTTCTTTGCAGATTCTAAAAGAGAACACATGTGGCAAGAACGTGCAAGTAAAATCAAGTGGATATTTTCGGCTGTTTCAAAAGTTATGTCCGCAAAACAAAATAAATCACAGTTTTTGTTTCCGCGGTTTCTCGTGTTTGCCGGCGGGCCACGCGGCCGCGTGGTGGAAAATAGTGGTGCACGGCACAGGGATCGAAGCGCCTGAGTCTTCTCGTTTCAGTGGTGAAGGAATGGTGTGAATCGGGTCAGCCGCTCTCGAGTTACAGGCCCAAATGTCCGCGCGGTTTGAAATCACAATTATTTCGCAAAATTTGTGACATGGGTTCAGAAATAAGGCCATATCTCGAGAAATAGGCGACGTAGAGAGGTAAGATTTGTGGCACTCTTCGTAACTTCGATCCCTCTATCACATCAGCGTCCAAACTCGAATTTGAATTTTTCAACTTGTCCAACCAAAACGCGAGTTTCTCAGACATTGACTCTTAATTTGTTCATGATAAAGATCAAATTCAATTTATGTAATTAATTTAGTACTTTTAATTTAGCTAAACAGTTTATTGTAGTCTATTGATTAATACAATTTGTTACACCAATCCAAGCCACTTAGATTAATTTTTTAGTTTTAATTAACTCAAAATTAATTAGTTTGGTTGGAGCAATCGATACTGCGAAGACGTGCCGTTGGATTTTGTAGTTATTTTTCGAAGGTGGCCGTTTTGGGAGGGAAATTCCGTGCCCAAACGGCCATCTTACACAGCCAACTTTTTCAATTAATCTCGTTCAATTTGGTTTCAGACCCTGGCCACCCTCCTCATCACCCGGCAAGTGATCCAGAACTGTCTAGAAACTCTGCTGCCCTATCTGTTGGGCAAAATGAGGCTGAGCACACTCACATATAAAATGACAAAGAGTATGAGTCACGGGAGCTTGGAGAGTTTCGCGGCCAGCGTTCGAGAGAGAAAGAACGCTAATGATTCATCGGAGATAGATGAGGTGAATTTGTGTAATTTTTTTTGTGTGAAAATTTCACGAATATCGACTGTGACGATGACATGTGAAGGATTGATTGTCGCCAGACTTGAGAAAATTTTCAAACGTAATGTTTTTTTCAAGCTTTTCTTTCCCAAATGTACTAGAATAGCTTCATTCTCCTCTCAGTAATAAAACTTTGTGCTGTAACACGTTCATAACAAGACATTTTTATGTGACGCTATTTTGAGGCAGAACGACTTGAAATTTGTATACATTTTACCTCCGGCTCATGCGCTAAATCTGTGATGTGTTATATAGCAGCTCCCCCCCCCCCCCCCCCCCCCCATGGTTGTGACTAAACATTTCCGCTATTCCCATTCCAAAATCCTGGATCCGCCGCTGGTAGTAGGTAGATACTTTCGTCACAGTTGTGTTATGAGAGCCCAATGCAGGGATATTCGCAGTCAAATTTTTAAACGCATTGTTCATTCAGACCACAACAGGCATCTTAGCCGGAGGCGAGGAAACCACCCTGCGCCGCAGGGGTCCCAATCGCTCCTCCAAACGACTACCGTTTCCGGAATTCAAAATTGGCGGCAAATTTGAATCTGACAACGAATCTGGGGGAAAAGGCGGCTACGAAGTGACACAGGCCGAATTGGAGAGTCTGTTGCCCAGGTGGAATGCCGAATATCTTACTTTTACATGGCGTTACACGTTGGGATACATATTTGGTTGTCCATTCTGTATTTTGGCAATTGGCAACAGAACAGCACTTGCCAATTGTGCTAGGCCATATAGGGAATCACTGCATTTGGCGTTTGGTTATTGGGACATCTTTCTCTGTTCAGTTGCCGGTTGGCCTAGGCCTATGTGCGACCTTTACTTCGCGCCATCCAATATTAGCGCTATTTCAAAATTCTATCCAGTTTTCAACATATTATCTGGTATATTTCAGCTACTCCAGTCCCCTGGACGACTATTTGGAGTTGTTCATCCAATTTGGCTACGTGCTATTGTTTTCGCCCGCCTTTCCATTTGCCGCCACATGCGCACTTTTGAATAATTTGTTCGAAATTCGCCTCGACGCATTCAAGATGTGCAACAACGTCCAGAGACCCTTCGCCAGAAGAGTGAAGGATATTGGGGCTTGGCAGGTGCCGATTTTGAATGTTGCAGATACAGTAGGTTGAGCAGCGTCGAATGTTGATTGGAAGAATTGTAAGAAATGGGGAAATACCGTAAATCTTTTGTAAGCTCCTGGGTGGTTTGTTATTCAACATCCATCTGGGGGGGGGTGGGGGTAATAATGGAGAATGGAGAAGGGGAGGGGTCTAATTCGAGCGGGGGGGGGGGGGGCTTGTTAGATGTTTTGCAGTACGTTGCATTGCGTGACCTACTGTATGTGCACTACGATGACTATGATGCGTGCAGCAGTGTGACTGTGGTACAGTGTTCTATGAATCGACAGCACTTACTTGCTGTGCGCGGCTAACTGTACTGTATCGTTGGGCTCTAAATAACCCTACTAATTGGTCACACGTTCAGAAAGCCATGGAATTCATGGGCGTCGTGGGCGTCATCGTCAACTGCGCGCTAATTGGTCAGTCCGGTTTAGTGCAGCGCATATGGCCAGACATGGAGCCCTGGGAACAACTCATGCTGGTCGTTATTCTGGAGGTATGCTTGGGATACTGTATGGCGCCAATTTGAAATTCGAAAATTTGAATTTTCAAATTCCAGCACCTGGTGCTGGCCTGCAAGTTTGGGCTGGACCTGGCCATACCAGATATGCCCGAGTGGGTACGAATAGAGCTGGCCAAAATAGAGCATAGGAGAATGGAAGCGCTGAAGGTTGGGGAACTTTTTTATCTCTTATCATGTAACAGAGGGGGGGGGGCATCTCCCCCCCCTCCCACTCCCAATTTCGCCGGAGGCGCTTGAAAATGCGAGAATTTGCATGCTTCATTACTAATTTGTCTGTTTGGCCCTCATTAGACTATACACCCAGCCCCTCACCCTCCTTGAGGCGGCGAGGTCAAATCGAATGTGCAGTCGATATTCGCCCATACTTTCGCATCTTCACGCTTAGACTACTGCAACGGAATTGTTTCTCATCATGACGACTCTTCATTGTCGTGGTACTGTCATTTAGAAGAAGGGCTCAACGAGCAGTCTGACGCCTTCCTCTGAAGGCCAGCTGTCTCCCACGGACGAGCGCAAGGGCAGACCCCAACACCGCAGTCTGACACCCTCTCCACCACAGAGAATTGCCCACAGAACGGAGTTTTGAAACACATTTCCTGTCTCTATATAATGTTGTAGCTTCGCAATCCACAAGCTTTAAACCTCCATAAGAAGTTGCTAGGCTGTTAGTTCTGTTGGGGTTTTTGACGTTAATTCGTTTGATGGATTCGGCTTCTTTGTGGTACAAGCGCGTTGGTTGGGCGCCGTCTGTTTGTAAGCAAAACTGCTCTCTTTGAGTTTTGTACGTTTACTTGTCTAGTCTCAATTTTGGTGTGTTTTGTATCGCGTTTTGCTTGTTGGTCTCATTATAACCGACTATGTACGGTATTTGGATCTGCAACGCTAAGGCTTCCATTTTGATTCCCTCTGTGGCTTGCGAGTATTACCTTTTCGGCTGATATTCTGCCTGTTGTGATTCCATTGAACTATTTTTGGCTTTGTGTAGTCCTGTTGCCAAATGTTGCGAGACCAAGATTGTGGCCACCAAAGAACAACTGTTGTGCTTCCTAACTGGTGTTGGTGCGGTGTAGGCACCCCTATGCAATCTTCCATGGTTTTACCATATATCTCAATCGCTTACGATTATGCAAGGGGTTTTCACCGCGCGAATATTTGGTTTGTGTCTTGCTCTCTGTTTCTGAAGTTGTGGCTGAAACGCGTACGTCAACGCAACACAAGGAATACGTGCAGGAGCCGCTGCATCGAAACGCTCCGACCCGAATGAGAGAAAGCGTACTAACAGAGCACAAAACCGAGGAGTGAAAGTGAGTGTTTGGCGATGGCGCCAACGCAATCAGGTGCAATACAGAAAACCCTAGAGCTATCACGAATTAAGCGCGATTGCCGCCCAAGCTGCTCTTGAAACTTCGCCGTCACAGAGTCTCAGCTTACCAAGCAGACGTTTCCATTCACAGTCTCGGTTTCAAGCACAAGTTTCAGAGTTGTTCAATGCAGGGGCTCCTGCACTGCAGGTTTCCTTGTCTATGGGTCGTGAATTCCATGGGTCGTGGAATAGTAATTGTACTCTGAAGGCTTGAACATGTACCTACGTCCCGCAACACAAGCCCCTCATAAATGTCGAATTTTGAATCGCGCGACACGGCACGTGACGTGCCACTAGCCGAAAATAGAGATAGGGAGAGGGGAAGTCACCAGGCAGCACCGTTGACTGGCACTTACACACATACTTAGCCGTTTACACCCAACGAGAGACCTGAGCAAGTTTGCAAGCGACTGTACGTAGAGTAACTCGAAGGCAGGATATTGATCCGATCACACTTTCGAAAGAGATTCTTGGGGCTAATCTACAGCGCAATATCACCACAAGTCTTCCTCCCCTCGAGTAGTTTTGGCGCGTTTCGGCTTCTTCTTTCGCTTCAGAGCCCGCGGCAACTTCCGGCTACCGTACTCCGACGCTTCATAATGTTCCCACTCGTCACAGCCGTATTTGTCGCCGAATTTGCCGATTTCTTCTGGAAAGGAGGGCACGGCAACCTTTGATTACAGTGCCAATAGGTGAGGGTTCGTGATAAATAAACCGATCTAATGAAGACAAAAGGATAACACACAGAAGACGGTAAATATCGGCACATATGGTGCAGCATCGCGCTTCGAATCGCTAGTTGCTGGTTGTTCATTAATTCACAATTCACGCTCACGGCCCACCCATGACTCGCTCCTCTAGCAAGTCGTCATTCTTTGCATTGTTATCGTTGTAATCGTCGTCGCTGCCAATTTCGATTTCGCATTCCTCAATCGATTCTTCGCGCAAACTTGGGTACTGCCAGAACTTGACGCCGAATGCCATTTCTTCCTCCTCTTGCGAAGGCTGCGGAAGTTGCAAATGTTGATGTGGTTACATACGTACAATGTACCAGTAGGTGCATACAGGTATGTAGATGTATACGCACATACCGTAAATCCTCAAATAAGCGCCCTAGGCGCTTATTTTTTCAACCTAGGGGGCATATTTCGAGGGGGGGGGGCGCGCTTAGTTAACACGATCCCTCAAGAGTGCCAAAATTTCCGCAAAATTTCCTGCTGTTTCCGCATATTTGTGTACATTAGTATAGATTTTACACGGAAACTGTTGGGAAATTGATCAAAATACCTACTAGTGCTGTCATTGTAGATTGCCTTATGTTGTATTAGAAACCGTCACAGAGCACGTATGGTAGTGTTAGCACTACGTACTCATCAAGGGTGGGCGCTTATTGGAGGGAGGGGGCGCTTATTCTCTCAACCTTCCTCTAGGAGGGCGCTCATTCGAAGGGGCGCTTATTTGAGCATTTACGGTAGGTACGCACACAGGTTGACACGTGACAGTAGAAGCAAGCACAAATGAATAACAAAAGGATTCTGCTTACCTTGGGATTGGAGAAACCGACGCTGGAGACGCAGAAGCGTCTGGGACCATTCGGCACCGCTGGCGTATTCCGAATGGGACGATTGGGCGTGGCCAACTGGGCGCGAGGACAATTGGGCGCCGGGCTAAAATGACACCACGCCGCTGCTTAGCGGAGAATGCGCACCCTCGGATGATGCTCTGTCACGTGTGACTGTGTTGCAACTTAGAACTACATATGTACATACATGCTTAGGCATAGGCTTACACTTGTGCATACACTCAAGGTTGTTGTACGGAATTTCGCGACTTAGAAAAACTACAGTATACCGAACCCACGAAGTCAATTGGAACCTACTAGAAACAAATTGCTAAACTACTGCAAAATTACCTTCCGATCGACTTCTCCCAATCGCCTTTCAACAGCTGGTAGATTTTCATGGCGGTTCTAGCGTCCTCAATCTGCCAAACATTGGTACAACTACAAGATTGTCAAAAAATGACTACCAAACCAAAAAGCTCACAGAATCGTGCTCGTTCGCTTGAATCTTGAGACCAAGCAGTCTCTCGGCCACAGTTTTCAATTTAGGCTTTCTGTTGGGGTCGGAAATGCCGCACCGTTTGCGAATTGGTGCAAAGTAGGCGGTGTCCCTTCTTCGCTTGTCCGGGTGGGACAACTTGAGCACCTGATTTTTAAAATTTTAGAATTTCAGTTGAATTTGCACTCTCAGAAGCTCGATTTGCTAATTGTTAAGTAATTGCTAGCTACCTCCAAATCGCTTCTCAGCTCGTGCCCCACCAGAATCCTGTCGCGAATCATATTTTGGACCTCCGTGCGCACGACGTCGAAATCGCGGCCTGAATCAAATTTGACAGAAATGACTATTGACTGAGATGAGGCCTACGGTATGTCAGTACACGACTTCAACTTCAGTTGTAGATTTCGAATGACAATACAGTGATCCATGTCAACTTCAACAGCCTGCAGAACTCCACAAGTGGTGCCATGTAGTGTCGTGAAATGCGCGTAAGAGGCCAAATTTGAAACGTCGGAGAGTCTCGCGGCAACATCGTAACCCACCCCCCCCCCCCCCTTACCACTCTCCAGTTGTCCAGGTCTAATGCCACTGAGCTTGGTCCTATAGTCGGTCACTCTTTGAGCGGGCGTCACCAGCGTGTCGTACTCGTAGACTAGCACACACTGGTCGTTGACCACTGACACTCTGGCCAGCTGGTGCTCGAAGCCCCCTGGGCCCACGCCCACAAACTCGCAGTCCAACGCCACACACTCTGTCAGGCTGCAGAGTGTGGGTGGATTAGTGGGAAAATGGGCAGAATAGGAAATGAAATACTATCTTAGCCTGGGAAATTCGTTGTCAACCAGCAAGTACTGGACAAGTACCACTGGATAGAGGCCACTTTTGTCCGGCGGACAAATAGCATTTGTCCGCCGGACAAAGGGCCCATTAATCCAGTGTCCCTTTGCCCAGTAAACAGATGATTTGTCCAACGGATGACCCTCGTTCGTAGCCACCGTTCGATCAGAAATCACAAAACTGATGCCAGATGGTATCTTCCAAGTGGACCTCTGTTCCAATCATTGGACGCATGCTTTGTCGATGGTGCCAGATCACAACAACAACTCGCACTAACAGTTCAGGCCTGTCCACAGAGTGAATTTCCTTTGGTCCCTGCCATCTGCCAGCCCTCTTGCCCTTCTTCTTGGGTTTGCGATTCACCGCTTCCACTTCAAAGTAGTAGTTTGCCAATTGCGCGAGAGTATCCATACCTATTCGGCGAGACTTGGAAGGAATTGGTGTCTCACCCACAGTTGGATGCCACAGGAATTTGTAGCGTTGCTCAACCAAATGAAATATTCATGTTAAACGGACAGGAAGCGTTAATTAAACATCCACAGACGCAGCGACAAGCAGTGCTTTTTCGAAGTCACGGAATGGGCCGTACACCAGACTACACGTCATATGCCTTACTGGAGCTACCGTAACCCGTTTGATACTTCCCAACGAATGTCTCAGGTCCTGATTATCGATCGCACTCTACCTACAAAACGCACTATAGAACAAGGCAAGCGACAGGCGACTGCTGCTACAGCAACAAGGGGAAGCTTTGGAATTCTTCAGACTTCAGCACCAACATTTTCGAAAGGTTAGTCATAGTCCATAGAGCTGACTGCGCCAACTGTGCCACTTCACCCAGCTTGGGTCTGAAACGTGACGATTTGTTAACGAGTTCACAACATCATGGATTGTGACAAAATTCGAATAAGTAAACAAAATCCAACGATCGCAAGTATTCTACCCAGATTCCAGTCCATTTCCACGTCGTAGCAGCCCACAACACGAAGCAGCTCTCCAATCTCGGCTTTCACAGTGGGACTTTTGGCCAAATCCGACCATTTCTCCCTCAAATAAGGACTGGAAATTGAAATCGCCTCTGAGACAAAGCAAGGATTGGCATTGCTGTCATGAGAGCTGGCGGCAGCTTCAGTGACAGTGGCAAATGGCAACGGCCCATTCGAATCAGGGTTGTCTGAAGGCGAGTATTTGGACTGCTGAGGCTATCAGTAGCGATTGGTCAGACTGCAAGAGCTTACAACCACAGAAGCGTGATTTGAAAGGATACTGCTCCATCCTTCCCATTTACTGTGCCATGTATGTTGAAAGGAAAGCAAGCACGCCATATTGAACTGTACAAGTATGCGCATACATACGTCTAAAGCCTTTCATTCACTGTCATATTTACAGTGGCCAACCATACGTGTAAGCGCCAACCGGCCAGGGGGGGGGGGGGTCGGGGGAAGGGGTATAGGACCCCTCAGGGGGGGGGGGGGAGGGTCTGAGGCCCCGGAGGGGGGGGGGGAGTCAAATGACCTAAAAATTTTGCCAAAAAGTACCAAAGAAAAAGAAAATTTTTGCAAAAATAGGCAAAAAAGTGCCAAAAATCGCTTAATTTTGGTCAAAAACGTCCAAAATATAGCACTGCAGGCGAAAATTTTGCTATTTTCAAGCGACGCAGGCGAAATTTTAGCCATTTTTAAGCGCCGCAGGCGAAAATTTTTGACATTCTAGGGGGGTCTTTTGAGGAAGGCGGGAGGGGGGTCCTGGGGGGGTATGGGGGGTACACTTTCGGGTAGGGGGGGGGGCTTACCTCGCCCCCCCCCCCCCCGGTTACACGTATGGGCCAAGCACACTAACTAACCAACCAACCAACCCTTCAAGTGAACGAGGCATTGCTGCAGCCTCTGACCCACTGGCTGCAGAACAAACAGATGGGGGCGGCGCTTCAAAAACTGATGCATCAAAAACTGCTTGCTGTCACAAGTTTGGGCGCCATTTTCCTTTGTCAAAACGTCCAAAATCGCCCGATTCTCAATAAAAGTCAAGCGGTGCTGTCGTCTCCACTGGAAATCTAGAGCTGTGCTAGTGACTGTGGTAACGTCGCATTTCCTATTGCGACTTTTCAGGAATTCCACAGTTTTCACCAGAATACTTTCCACGGGTGTCAGGGGCGATTTTGCTCTATTGGTTATCTGTAACCACTGCCGACACTCTGGCTTAGCTTCGGGTTCAGTGGAATTCTCGGCCAGTCCTGAAATGAGTGATAATCAGTGGACACTTCTCAAATTCGTGATTCGCACGCACAGTTACCGTACTTTCTCTAATAAGCGCCCAAGGCGCTTATTTATTCAACCGATCTCCAGAGGGTGCGCTTATTTGCGTGGGGGGGGGGTGCGCTTATTGGAAGGGTGGGGGGGGTCGCTTATTCGAGGGTGGGCGCTCATTGGAGGACACATAATATGGTATTCGCATCCAACCTGTGATTTGGTGTCGCGGCCTGGTCAATTGCAGGGCGGCCCTTTCTCCGAACAGACTCACTTCCAGCACCCTGTAGGTCATGTGACTCTGAATTAGAACTAGTCTTACGGTATCACAGACAAAAATTATTCTATGTAGAGAAAGAAACGCATTCTACCACTTTGGTCAGACCGAAGTAGAACTGGTTCAGCGCCACCTCGCTCTTGAAAAAGACGAAGGCGTACCAGCGCTGAAAATTAGACCAAAATACAAATTTTCACGCGCGATTACGGTATACATACACTGGTATACACACCTTGCCAGTGGCACACAGCAACGTGTCGTGAATTCGAACCTCCTCCACTCCACTCGCTCCGGCGGCTGAAAATAATGATAGATTTTTTCGCCCGGCTGCTCAGCCGGGCGAACCCCTACGAGAGCTTATCGTCCGTGCGTTCGTTCGTCAGTCCGTCCGTTCGTCACGCTCTCAGATCTCGGCGTTGGAACGTCGTAGGAAGGAGATTTTGGGCTCTACGGAAAGGTCTCAACTTACTGGTAATGTGCCTCGAGAAATCGGCGTTCAAAAGTTTGAATTGCGCGCGCTACAGTAACCCGAAGGTTCAAACTGAAAACGGCTATTACTCGCTCGCCTTACGTCGTAGAGCGGCGTGCGATAGGTCAACTGAAAGGTCTCGATGTGCGCTTTCGCTTGGCATAAAAAAGTTTCTTAATTACGCAAACACGCAACACGAAAAGCGACATTCTCGCGTTTTAACGCAGAAATCGCTCTAACTCGCTCAGCGTGCGTCGTACGGAGACGATCTTGGGTTGGTTGGATAGCTCTCGACTCACTGATCATTTGTTCTTCTATTGGTCAAAACTCAAACGTTTGAATTTCGGGAGCTACAGCAACCCAAAGGTTTAAAACGCAAAACGTATCTAACTCGCTCGTCTTCCGTCACAGAGAGACGATCTTGAGTTCGTTGAATAGGTTTCGGCACACTGATAATTCCGTTAAGAGAAGTCGAAATTCGAAAGTTTGAATTGCGCGCGCTACAGTAACCCAAAAGTCCAAAACGCAAAACGGCTCTAACACGCTCGTCTTACGTCGTAGAGCGGCATGCGATAGGTCAACTAAAAGGTCTCGACGTGCTCTTTCGTTTGGCATTAAAAATTTTGTTAATTACGCAAACACGCACCACGAAAAGCGACATTCTTGCGTTTTTAGCATAGGAATCGCTCTAACTCGCTCAGCGTGCGTCGTAGAGAGACGATCTTGAGTTGCTGGATAGCTCCTGACTCACTGATCATTTGTTCTTCTATTGGTCGAAACTCAAACGTTTGAATATCGCGAACTACAGTAACCCAAAGGTTCAAACAGCAAATGGGCCCTAACTCGCTCGTCTTACCTTGTAGAGCGGCATTCGTTCGACCGTTTGAAAGCTTACGTTGAGGCAGTTGTTGAGCGGTCATTCCTAAAGAAATACTTTTGTTTTTTTAAACCCTTGTCTTACGAACAACTTTGTCTGCAAAAATAATTAATCCCGGGCGATCCCAATGTTGCCCTGCAAGAACCTCTCAGAAAGGAGCGTGTCAGAAGTAGCGCATGAATAGTGGACTCCGGGCGGGCGCGCGTCATATCGGAAAGGCTTCGAAATACTTTACAAAAGTATCCACTCTTTTACTCTTCCACTTTAAGACACTCACAAACCACTCTGTATTAATAAAACAACTCAACTTTTTTAAAACAGCTTGTTGTAGCAACTTTGCAGGAAACCCTGAAGTGTTACAGCCGATATTCTGTGTTCAAAACTCTGCCACTCTAGAGAACTAGCCTCAAACTTCATCTCTGCGCAACTACAGTATGCCACAACATTATTCTACTTGTACAATACACTACTACAGTTACAGTACCTACATATGCTACAGTATCAGCACTGAAAGCAAATACTGACCAATGAAGGCTGTCTTGATCTCCTCCCTGGCAGAGTGGGGAGACGGGTGGGGAGGAATATTGCCCACCCACAGACTACACTGAGACTGAGAGGACGCCTGCACTACAGAGGAATTGACACTGAAGCCGCCGCTGACAACTGAGCCCTGAAAAGAAAACAACACACCACTGAGGTTTCATATCCAGAGTTTGGGAATGGGACGAGACAACAAGCTACAAAATTGCATCAAAATGTTTGCGCTGCAGTTGAAACCTTTTGCCAACGTTTACGCGTACGGTTGCGGAACTGTCTCAACAGTACGCCCCAGGCGATAGTTTTCGACCATTTGGGCTTTCTTGACACCAAATTGCTCTAAAATAGCGCAGCATGCACAAATATTCTGCTAGCTCTGGACCTGCTCCTGCACAAAATGCTTCCTTCTCAGAGTGGATAATGGGGGGAGGGGGGGGGGCGGGGGGTGGCGGAATCACGCACAACGCCCCCCGCCCGGGAATCCGCTACTGACTGCACTGCTGGGACGCGCGTCAAATAGCGTGGACCAGACGCAAGTGGCAATCGCAATGCAGCCGGTATTCGCTCTCAAAAGTTGTGCCACTCTTCTGAAATTAAACCACACCTTTTCCGAGCTGGCCTCACTGGCAGGGGTTTCAGCCACCCCATTTGGCACAGGCAAAGAAGGCCTAATCAGCCTGTGACCAACTCTGCTATTTCTCTCGTCGCCCACTTTCATGTCCACCAGAAATATTGTAGGGTGGGCCAGGAGAAAAGCCATCAATTCTTCGAATTTGGCGCCGCTACCGTATCGAGACAGTGTATGGGCTATCTCCGCCCCACTGAGGTCCGTGTGACAGGTGTTTCGAACCTCCTTGACTGAAATAAGAGCTAATTTGATGAATTGAAGATTGTTGACCAATTGGAGTCGATAATATTTGCTCTTACGGTTTGCTCATATGAGCGTCAGAGGTGGCTAGCAACGTTTTCAGTTTCAATAGCTGCACTGCACAGCTAATAGCTTGTGCCAGTTGTTGCAAAATATTTACCTAGTATCAGTAGTCACGTGACAGATGACTGTGAATCTAACCAGTTGGTCTTAACCAGTAGTAATGTCTTACTGTAGGATGCGGCCCCAAGACAGTCGTGGATTTTCGTTGCAAATTTGTTTGTTCACATTGTAAAAAATTACGTTTTAGTAGCTATGAACAACATGACACAAGCAACACTTGCTAGACGAGATATGTACAGCTACAGTATACCACAGGCACTACGCAGTTCACCCACCGTTTCTGATCATGCCATTGAGCGTGTGCAGTAGCACCCTTTCGTTCCTTCTCGTCTCAAACAGCACTATTACTCTCAACAGAGCCGATATCACCTTCCTCTCACTCTCTGCCACTCTCTCCACAAAGCGGAAGGTTCTCGAGAGGATCTTATAGTGGCAGGGATACTGTAGCACACTCTGGAATGGCTCTTTGTCCAGAGTGGTACAAGTGGAACCTTTGAATAGAGAGTCCAATTGGGAGACCTCTAAAGGGTCCACAAGCCAGGGAAGGAGGCCCATACTCAGCGCTGTCAAGCCCAAAGCCACACATATGCACATTGTCGATTCACACAACAAAAGCAGTGCCACGGCGGCAGGCACTTCCATGTGACAATGCGACACTGCGATCGGTTCAGTAGCTTCAGCCACGCAGAGGAAAAGCAGCGTTTTATTCCAGAGGTATACCGCAGATAGCATAGCGAGAAGCAACGACTGGTAGAATGGCAAGCAAAAACAGCAGTATAAAGCACTGGAATACTTCAGATTCAGGTACGGAGTTCTGTCACGCCAATATCACATTGTTTCCTGTGGTTGAATATGTAGATAGCAGGCTGCAACACGTACTATGCCAACGGAGCGCGCCCCATCTTGAGCCGACCTCCATCTGAAGTGCCCTGCACAACTCTGCTTCTCACACTGTATCACAAATACCTTTAACCTGCTGAACTACAGGCGGCCCTGCGCTCTTCTACCTGGCTGTAGTCAGGCCCGTTGACGGCCAAGCCCGGGACGCGTTTGGTACGCGATAGACTCCCCAACTACACGTATCGTACCTCAGTAAGCTCTATCAAGTATAAGATACAGTCAAGAGACTCACGGATAGGCGCTGCTCCCAGCAATGGTCCGAATGGGTGTTTATTCTAACCACAGCTAAGAATAAGCTAACTGGCTAACAAACGGCAGACTACTTATACCGAGATACTGGAATCTTAGATATGCATGGCATCCCTAATGGTGCCATGCTTACACGCCCCATTCAAACAAATGAGCCGTGACGCTAATGCTTAGAACCTACGATCATGTATCACTGATCACGATCACTGATTTCCTCGAACGCGTAGAACTGGGCGAACTTGAGCGACCAGATGTCTTGATCGAACTTGAGCGAACTGGACAATCTTGAACGACCAGAAGACTTGAACGAACCGGACGATCTTGAACGACCGGAAGACTTGCTTGAACGACCAGAAGACTTGATCGAACCGGACGATCTTGAACGACCGGAAGACTTGCTTGAACGACCGGAAGACTTGATCGATCTTGTACGAACCACGTAACCGACCAGCTGACGAAACCTTAAACCCCACACGAGAAATATTAGACACAAACGCGACGCCCACTTTCAGTGATCAAAGGACAAGCGAATCGAACTCCGCCCATCACCTCGATACTACTAAGCGT
>JASAMZ010007221.1:0-46695 GCA_030248115.1 Linhomoeus sp. GSCO2_2 | reverse complement strand
AGGGCGAGAGGGCCACGGCTCTGTCGTAGTCGGCCCGACACTGTTCCCGATAGCGGTCGAACTGCTTCCAGTCCGACTTCCAGTCCGCGTTGCCGACGCTTCTTTTCGGCCCAAAGTCGAGCAGGTCTGAGGGGTCGGGCGGAGGCGGCGGGAAGTCCCACAGCTCGGGGGGAGGGGCGCAGTCGCAGGGCGCCGATGAGGACGACGGCGCGAGCGACATGGCGGCTCGAAGTTCCAGGTCGATTCGCGTGGTCGCTGCTGCTAGCGGCCAGGACAGGGCCATCCAACTGACGAAAAGGGCGAAGGTCGAACTGTCCAACAAGACCACTGCATTAGTCGGGCCGCTCCACACCTGAAGGGGCCAAAGACTGGTCTTGTCAAGTGAAGAGTGCGGGAGTACTTCTGGGAGACACCTAGCTAGCTAACGCGCCTTCGAGTGAAGCACTTACTGGAGAGAAGCGAGAAGGCGCAAGAAGAGTTTATGTGCTGATGGATATGACAGAAACAGCTGTCGGAGTTGTAAACGTCAGTTCCAGGGAAGCGTTCGACATGAGGAGCTAGAAAATACGCGCCCCGAGCCCCGACCTCACACGAGAGATTGCCACCAACAAATGTTCCACCACTCATGCTTAGGCAAAGGCGTAGCGGTAGCATGTATTCCGCGGTTCTTTGCAAGGCGTACATAGCAGAAGTTGAGCTAACGAGCCGTGGGGCTGCGACGGGCTGCGAGGGGTGCAAATCGGATTAAGGGCGCGACTTGTATTGTTGTGGGTGGTAGAGGATGGATTTGGGACGCTACATGGACATTTCGGCGGCCCAAATCAACTCCAGTCGCCTCCCCCTACTCTGATTGGCGCATTGAATGGCGAGGCGCGCGCCTTCCGCTTACTCAGCCAGCGCGCGCGCGAGAAAGATTAATACAATTACTGCCTGAGGAGGAGGAGAATTTCGACCGGAAGCTCCGACCCGGCCCGCCCTCTCTGATTACCGACTGGACTGGCCGCTGTCACTGCACTGGCCGCTGTCACTGCACTGGCGGGGTGGTAATCGTCATGCAATGGGTGGATGGGAAATCTCGTCGTCACGCCACCATCCGGGGTTGGGGGGCCTCTTGAGAGAAGGGGGGGGGGGGGGGGGGGTGGTAAGCGGCCGAATAATGTCGCCTTAAGTCCCCCGGTGGAATAAACAGCGGCGTGTCAGACCCACAGTGGTGCCCCAAAGATGCTACATGCATTGGAAGGGCCACTGCGTGTCTGGAAAGGGGGACGCGCCCCGTTGGTTTTTCGAGGGGGCCGCATTAGAAGAGGGGGGGGGGGGGGGGGGGAAAGTGACAAAGTGGGGTCGCCTCCGAGCGAACAGACGACAAGCGGCCAGCCCCCGTGGCCCCAGGACAAAACAATGGGCGCGACGACACTCGCCATCCGATTATCGAATGAAAAATTTATCGTGCGCGCTAGAAGGGATAATAAATTTCGCCCCCCCCCCCTCTCTTTCTCTCTCCATTATTGGCCCTCTTCCACTCGGTCGTTAGGAGTCATTTGGGCGCCGGTTAGGGCCGGAAGGAGGCCGACGACAACGACGCCCAAATGGCCGGAGAAAGAGGGATCGAGAGACAATAAAATTCGGTCGGGTCCCAAGTTTAATACAACTGGCGGCCTGACGCTCCGCATGCGGCAGTGAGGGCCGGCCCAGGCTCCACGGGTGGTCATCAAAGAGCGACGTCGTCTCACTTACAGGCGGCCGGACTAGACGGGCAGACGACTAGTAGAAGAGTCGTCCGCGCCGCGCCGCGCCGTTCCCGATCTCACGCGGCCTCCCTTACGGTTCGCTGCTGCCGCCGTCTCAAGAAGTAGTAGCAGCGACAGCGGCCGCTCTCACTCGGATGCGCACTTCAGTAGCTCTCCCGTCTGCCGGCTCAGCTTCCCTCCCGGCATGATTGCTGGTAGCCTAAGCTTCGCCAGAGCTCATGAGCCGGTGGGGAAAGAAGAAGGAAGTTAGCTTTGGCCGACAAGCCGCCCGAATTGAATGGCGCTAGGTGTGCCTGTGTGTGTGTGCATGAAAGCGAAGACGACGGGAGGGAGGGGGATTACGTGGCCGCCGACAAAGGAGAGGCGCCCCCTTCCTTGATGGAGGGAGAGAACAAGAAGCAGCGCCGCGAAAGCACAGAGCGGCTGATTGACTAGCTGCCAATGGGCCTCGACGGCAATCGACATCAATTGGAGTGAAGAGAGAGGGCGGCCATTCGAAGCCATTAAGCGGTCGAGCTCGTTTTTCAGCAGAGCCACAAAATATGACAGCGCCCATACGATACGCGCACCTCGATGATGTGATGATGTCGCAGCGCGTCCTGTTTGACCGCCGCAGAGAGAGAGAGGACATGATTGCGCAAGACGCATTGGCGCCAGCGACGCAGCGATCGCGCAAGACCGCCCCTAGAATACTGACGTTACACTGTCCGAGCGCGGGCGCAACCGCAGCCGAGTGAGTTCTAGAGACAAATGGCGGCGGCCGCTGGTCACTTCCCTGGAGAGAAGGCGACGACAAAACAGGATGCGCGCGCGGCAGATCCGACGTGCGTAGGCGCACAGGTGTGAGGAGGAATTCGCGCGTTCCTACCTACTACTACTACACAACATCGCAGACTCTCTTCGAGTGCGCGCCGGCGCGAAGGAAGTGATCGATGTCGAACGAGCGGCCATCAAGGACGTCGGCGCCCAGAGAGGCAGTCATTTTGGAGATCATTCGCCCCGCCGCAGAGCAGAGAGAGGCCGCCAGGACTTAGGAGAGCGCAGAGGGAAGGAGGGGGCAGAAGGCGCATACTTCTTCAGATCTGAGGGCTCCCCCGTTCGAGCAGCCTCTTGACTCCCCCTCCTACAGATGTACCTGCAGGACAGGGCCCTAAAAAAGGACAACTGGACCCTCTCTTCTCGGGGGCGGTGGTTGTAAATTACGGCAATAGGCGCGCCGCGACGATGACTGGACGTCTGTACGTCTGTTGTGCGCGAGAAGCTTTACGACCGGCCCATGAGCTGCCGCTGCTTGATCATCCAGAGTGAATGCAGGATGCAGATGCAGAATAATGGCATGGGGCGAGCACGAACGGGCACAGCAGACGTACAGTGGTAGCAGGGATCGAAAGGCAGATAGCGATCGCCACAGTCCCTTTCCCACCCACATGCGTCTTCTCTCTTCTGTGAAGCCGCCGCCCCCAAAAGGGCACCGACAGATGCAAATCATCGTCCGCTCTCAGTCGATGGGAAACGCGGTACTGAGCAAGCAAGCTGGCCGCCGACAAATCGCGCATTCCTGAATAAGAAGGCGCATCGCGATGAAGAAACGTTTCGTGCTGCTTATAAAACAGCCATACAGGACAGTTGAGTTGTTCATTGTACGGCATAGAAAATTCACTAATAAACGGCAACCCGTCGAGGCGCGTGCTGGTCACGCTCTCGTGAAAAAGACCCAACTTAACCAGTGGCAGCCCAATCATTGAGCGAGACCGATCTCTACTCCGTATCGGCTCTCCAGGCGCGGGAATTTACGACGACCTACCGCGTAGGTAGGTAGGCAGCGCGTCCCACTTGCGGTCGTCGTCTCGATTACGACGGCAATTAATCAAGCCGACGCTCTCTCGGGCGCCGGTACCTATCTGCATACATACTCTAGTACTCGAGCGCGCCAGTGACAAACTCCGACCTTGGTCAAGCACAGGTCGCCTCTGTCGGCCCGTAAACTGTCTCTCTGGCTCCGACAGGGGGCTTCCACGCTCCGCGGGGTGGGGGGGGGGGGGGCAATCCTATTACACAGCGAGTCAGATGGAACAAAGGCCGTCGCTGGCAACCTTGCGCCACTAGGGGGGAGAACACACGTGTCTGACAGATTAGATTGAGTGCGGTTGGGGGTCCGCGGTCCGCCATTCGCGCTGCACGGTTCTCAGCCATGGGGCGCTACCGGGTTTTTCCGCTTAAGCGCCCCCCCCCCGCATAAGCGCCCCGGGGCGCTTACGAGGTTTTCACTGCCACATACGCGCCCCGGGGCGCTTACATGGTGCCCAAGTTTTTCGCTACGATGGCAGTAAAATAGGGAATATGATGGGGAAATTGCGCGAGAAAGCTTTGAATCCTACAACAGCAACACAGTTTGAGACGAGTTTTACTGAGCGGCGAAGCTGCAAACTGCTTGATTGGTGCAAGTGAGTGGGTCTGCAGAGGTTAAGGAAGTTATTTGTGTCGCCCGCATTAAATTATAGAGCCTCAGTTTCTATTAAACTTCAGTGAAACTGCTGGTCGGCTTGTAGGTGACGTCTTCAGGGCTGGAAATTGTCAGTTGGACACTTAGACAACCTTACTAATGCAAATAATACCACAAAAGGTCCCCAGAACTCTCCTACAGTACTTTAGAGCATTTTCCTCTTAAGCGCCCCGGGGCGCTTACGTGGCGCCAACTTTAGGTCGTCTGAGGACCCATTTCAACGTAAGCGCCCCGGGGCGCTTAAGCGGAAAAACCCGGTAGGTGTGACATTCGCAGCAGGCTGCTTGTGACGACGAGCCAATCGCCAGTGTTGACTGACGGGCGCGACGGGAGGCTACATAGCCTATATGCTGGTGGTTGTAAACGGTTCTCACCACAGACAGGGGCTGCGGTTGACACGACAATTGCCGATGGATGGGGAACATAATAGGCTTCCCCCCGAGGCCTTATGGGGACAAAACGACACGACGCGAGGGATAGAGAGAAAGAGAGGCGTCAAAAACAGGCGTAGCGGAACGAGAATGGGGAGGGAGGAAGGGGGGGGGGGGGCAGCCGAAAACAGGGATGGGATGGCCCCCTCCCTTGTTGCCGGGACAATGGCGCTACATGTACTGTGGTCACACATATAACGGGAATGGCCGCAGCAGCCACGCCACCAGAAATATGCGCTGGCCGGGCTGCGGCGGAACCATTTATCGCGGTCGAGCGCCAGTTTTGTTCCGCTGGAAGCGCGCAGAAATCATGTGCCGCCAACCCGCAGGAATGAACCTCGCGCCCCAGTGAGCGAGCACAGTGCGCCGCCCGCAGCAGCAGCCGGTCGCGCAATTTCCAGCGCGCCGCGCCGCGCATATTCATAGCTGCAGTGCTCACGTACCAGCCTGGAATCACATCATACATGGAGTGAGAGAGACGAGTCAGAGTCGCAGCCACAACCCTCTCTGACTCTAAGCCTAAGCCCTCTGTCCTCCATAATAGGCGGACGGACGGCCATTGAAAGTCGCGACCAGAAGTGAGCACACAATGGCAAATCGGCCCGATAATTGCCCATCTCCGCTCTCCTCAACTCAGGTCTTTCCAGGTTCGAAAGGGATGGTTGTAACGAGTGGGATTTGTGGACTGCGAAGAAACGAGGGAAATTTTCTGAGTCGATAGAAACAAGAGAGCAAAACATGACGGCAACGACAGGTTGCGTCGCGACCTGCCGCATAATTAGGTGCGAAAATTGCTAGGGGACCAGAAATGGAGAGACAATGGCAGCGGCGGGGTGGTTGGGGCGGAGGCATTAGCAGAGGTGTAAGAACCCCCGCTGGGAGGGCCAGGGATCAATTAACCCATTGGTTCCCGTTCCCGCATTTCTGTATAAACGGGTGGGAAGTCTGCTTGCTCCCTATTATATATAAAAGGGACCACACTTTCTATAAACGGGAACAAACTTTGCTCCCGTTTATGTAAACGGGAGCAAACTTTGCTCCCGTTCACATAAACGGGACAATCCCTGATCCCGTTTACCAAGGGGAACGCTCCAATAAACGGGATAAAAACCGGCCATGACCGGGAGTAAAATTTTTATGATCCCGTTTATTTTATTTTGCACTCCCGGAGAAATAAACGGGAACAACGGTGTATAAACGGGACAAAACTGAATAACGCTGCACTTTTAGTACTGTTAAATGGGACACTTTTTTAACCGGGATCACAGAACTCCCGGAACGGGGACCATAATAAACGGGAGTAAAATTAAACGGGAGCGGTTTTTTTTAAACGGGACAAAAAGCATGAAAACGGGAGCAAACGATATAAACGGGAGTAAAATTTTCGCGACAAAGGGATCATAACCCTGCTTGTTCCCGGTTACATAAACGGGCGACTCGAACCTGGAACGGGAACCAAGGGGTTAATCTTATTGCACCTGAGATAACAGATGGACGAAAATTAGCGAAGTGCCCAGCAACGAACGCCGCTTGCACGACACTACTTCAGAGCCATTGGAAGGACGAAAGGACTTGTTCGCACCCCTTCAATGAATCCTAAATAACGTTAGGCGAAACATTTTTGGGTTGCTTTTGACTTCGCAACGCTGTATGAAGCACATTCGCCGTTCGTCACCTCATCACACTTGGCTTACTTGCATGTACTCTTTTGAGCTATGGGTAATCTTATGATCACAATGCGAGGTGCCGTCTGATTGGCTTTGTCTCCTACGACCACTCGAGAAACGAAAACAAGTTCCCTCGTGTTCAAGTCGGTACATATGCTCGGTGTACTACCGTAGAAATGAAGAAGATTGGAAAAATATTAATTTTTAGAAACATCTTCTACCTTACCTTTGTTGGATCACAATTCCCAAAGCCCTGTGTATAGCCAACAACACCAGTCGCGTAGTCAAAGAGAGCCGACCACCTAATCAATCACCCAGTGGGGCCAGACGAAAGACCGGCACACAAGAGAGAGGCGCGAACACACACACGAGTTCTAGTCGCAGTTTCGTCCTTTGTCGACAAACATACAGCTTTGTAGCACATACACGCACATACATCTTGCTGACAGCGCTTATGGTGAGAACCTTGGAGCGGACCAGTACAAGACGAGACAATGCCAGTTTAGTCGCCTGCTCGGGGGACTAACAGAAAGGGCCATGTTTACGGAGCAGATTAGGCGGACTCAAGGGCGCAGGGCCAACTCACGACGACGACGACGAGGAACATTCATCGATAAACTTCTTTGGCGGGCCTCTCTCCCGTCTCCGGCCGCTGTTGACCCAACCGTTTACTCACCGCCCTCCAAGCCGTGTCGTCGTCGTCGTGGTCGTCGAGGGACGCGCATGACGACAACGACGAGAACCACAAGCGGGCGACTGACCAAAGGGGATGGCCGGCTGGCGGTCGGCGCGCCCCAAAGAGAAGGAAGGGGGCACTACAAAGAGGCGGGAGGGAGTGTAATCATCCACTAGAGTAGAGAAGCTGCTCGCTCGAGAGCCTCCCGTCCTCAGAGGGCATTGTTTCGCCCGCTGAAGAGCCGACGCGCGCTCGGCCTCATTTTGGGCCCCAAAAAGGAGAAGAATGCGACCGCTATCCGCGTGTGTAGTGGCCAGTGTTGTAGCATCCGCTTCGGGGAGAGAGATGCCTGAGGAACCTCAAGACACTCACACGCCGGTCGCAAAAAGAAAGGAAGCGCAAAAGACGCGCATGGGACCATCTGGATAGGTGTAATCCTCTCTGCTAGTCCTAAGTGGTCGCGGTTTTCCGTGTTGGTGCGCGAGCGCGCACCTGTCGGGGCTCGGCAAAGGGTCGCTTCGCGCTTGAGCCAAATTCTTTCTGACGCACGTCGCGCGGCGGCGTCAGAGTCACAACAATTAGTGCGGCTACGGATGGGAGCGCGACCCCTATCGCTTTCTACAGTATCGGCCCCTGGAATCGGACACGGTCCAGTTAGCAAATTAGCGACGTCGCCGTGTTTACCACCGGTTGGGTAGCGGCGGATCGTCTTACGGCGACGCAACGCAGCGGCCGGCAAACAAACGTCTTGGGTTCCACAGACAGACAGACAGCATTGTTTTCGCTTCTAATCCGTCCCGATTACTGGTCCTAATCGTGCAAATATTCATCGGCTCGGCGTTGAGACAAGGGGAAGGAACGCTTGCGTTTGCGTTTTATTAGTCGGGTGAGAGGAAGCTTATGAAAGGAGGGATAGCATAGTAGGGACCGAAATGGGCTGCCGAAAAGGGGAGGAGAGTGGAGTGATGATTGACCACCCGCTGGGGGCCGTATCCGCGAAAGAAGAAGGCCAATAAAATCGTTGGGGCAGCCACCCTGCAGGCGTTTAGTAGTGCTTCTTCTCTGTCTGCTCTCCGCAGTGGCCAACCAAACACAAGTGGCCGGAAGATAAGGCGCCAAAAGGCCCCTTCCCCCTTACCCTATCGTCGGCAGACAGAGCGAACGGCAAATAGCGCAGTTGTCGTCGTCCACTGCGCGAGGACCGTGGACTAATGTAGCACTTCCCTCCGCTGTCGATACAAAGATACGTCGGTTATTTATTGTTCCCCGGTGGCCCATCGGTTGCGCCACTGGAATGAGCGCAATCGTTCGCACGTCATACCAAATTGCCGACTTCCAAGCAGAGCTGAAGATGCGTGACGTGAGGTAGTGTGCCACGAGCTTTCAAAAGCAACTGAAACGCTAGTAGTTCGCCTTTGTCAAGATAATACAACTGAATCCGCTTCTACCACAAAGCCATTGAAGGCACAGTGACACCTTCTGAAGAAATGTTTCACTGAAGTTTCATACTACGACCACCGATGGTCTTGCTGATTGCCATCGTTGGTATCAGATACTCGACTTACAATAATTCCCTCTGTTGATTCAGCCGTTCAGTTAAACCACCATCAATCGAATTCTCTGCATCCAAACGTTCCAAATTTTACTCGAAATGTAGCACACGATAGTATTCAATTCAGTGCTGTCGGCAGTATTATGTTACGCAAGCGCCGCCATCTCTCCCGCTTGTTCGCTGACCCAAACTTGTTCGCAATCGGGAAAGTACCCCTTGAGCAGAAGTGTAGAAGCTCTGTGACTGCTGATTGCGTCTTCATCGTCGCTGCTCTGTTAGCTTTCCAGTAGCTGCTCATTCAGTGGTGTCGGCGTGCGTGAGTGTCAGAGTCAGCCGCAAGAGCAGTCCCCTGGGCCTGGGGTCCTCTCTGTATCTGCACTTAGGTAGAAGGGCCCCTAGCCTAACCTTCTTTCTGAAAAGTGGCAAGGTGAAACATGTGTATGAAACTTTCGGTTATCATAGTTCCTATCGTGTCACGACACGTGGGTTATCAGAAGGTAAAGTAATTGCCAGCAGTTGGTACATCTCTGGTACATCTTTCACGCAGTTGGTTGAAAAGCAGCGCCCCCATTTATAAATACACGTTAGTTGGGGGGGGGGGGGGGGGGGGGGGGGGGGGGGGGGGGGGGCGGGCAATGTAGCACTCAATTTGCTAGGTACATTACGAAATGTTTCAAACTCAAAACTAAACGACGGAGAGCCGGCTCAATCACTGATTCTTGAGGGCTTGTGGGCTGCTAGAATGCTCTCTATCGCTGCGTTTGATTGGCATGCCGGCGTAACGGCCCGACTCCCATCTCTCCCTTCCATGCGTTGGAGACGATTGCGAGACTGAGAAGCGAGCGGTCCGAATGACCAAACAACTTCTTTCAGGGAATTCAAGTGCCTCTGAAGCATCCACAACCAACGGTGCCTGTGACATGCCAGTTGCCGTGAATGTTGAGAGAGAGGTAGTAGACGGCTCACTCGCGATTCTGGAGTCTTAAAGGGTTGAAGGATACAAAACCGAACTACCGAATGATGCTCAATCACGCCGTTGCGCCGGTCTGGCGGCGCCAACCAGCCTTCAAACTCTGACAAATGCAGATTGAAAGCATCTATTCGTCGCCTACACTAGGGATTTGGAGCATTGTTGGTTCCGCTGTCACATCACTTCACAACTCATGAATCGCCAGCCCGCATTTTCTCTAGACGTTCCTTTCCAAGGATGGCCACAATCCTGAAGCAGTTGACAGTCGACGACGCACGTACAGTACCGGTCAGAGCCAACGCTATATCCCGGGTCGCTAGCGACCCAGGCCGCCTGTGCTAAAGGATGCAGTGACGTCACGCGCGCGGCCGCGCGCGCTCGTTCCCTCCCTCCCCACAGCGACGCGCGTGACGTCACTGCATCCTTTAGCACAGGCGGCCTGGGTCGCCGACCCAAGCGGCCTGGGCCGCTAGCGACCCCGGATATAGCGTTGGCTCTGACCGGTACTGTAGTATGTACAATCTACAGGCGGCAATGTGCCAACCATTTGAGCACTCCAGGCCAGAGGAGGCTGATCCAGCAGGCGATGAGAGGGAGTGACTTCTTCGACATCCACACTTCGGACAGGCGATTGGCCGCTGCCACGCACATCAGCTGGGCGCAACGCTCTGACGACATGTGGCCCGCTCCAGGACCCGGTAGCTCGATGTTCGCCCTCTGAAAACAGGAGTTGACATGAAGTTGGCTAGGTAAGGTTGCGAAACATTTCACACCTCCACGTGAGCAGAATCTGGCAATCAACTCTGGCAGTGATTACACAATCCATTTCAGACATTTCACAGTCATTTCGGGCCATTCAAGCAGACCATCAGACAGGCGAATAATTGCCGAACGTTTCACAAGAGGCATGTAGAATTAGACGATTTTGGCTAAATCTGTGTATGAGTAGGCTTCATTGTCACCTCTCCCTCTTGTCCAGTGAAGGCGGCGTAAGTGATATTGGGGGCGAATGTGAGGCCTGGACAGGCTATCGTCACCGTCACCCTGTTCGCCAAGGAGAAGTCGACTGCTAGACTGCGAAAGTAGCCCTGCAGAAGCATCGTCTTCGGATGAGCGCAGTATGTATGACGCTGCGCATTTGCAACTTGTGCCTACATACGTTGAGAGCGTGCTTGGCGGCAGCGTAGGAGGGAGAGCCGGGGGGTCCCATGATCCCAGCTAGACTGCTGGTCACCACAAAGTGGCCCAGATGACTGTCCTGCGACGTTGAAGACTGCATCCATCGTTTGGCGATGTGTCTGGAATGATACAGAAACGTTTCACGACTAGTACATACATAGGATATGGAAACGCTCCGTTGCAATTGCTGTTGCAAAACACGTTACGACTCATTGCCATTCGGTTTTGGAACTCTTCAACTTGAAGACAACCTGGCAAGTTGTGTGGGAGCCAGCGCATTCACTGTGAAACAGGAGAGGTCGACTTCAGGGTCGACTGCCAGCCAGTCGCAGCGCTGGGACCTTCCCGCGTTCAGGAACACCACGTCCACCTTTCAATACGCGCAAGCAGATGACCAGAAGAGACAATGATCACTCTTTTGAAAGCGAGCTCACTTTGCCGAAGAGTCCAAACGCTCTGTCCACCACAGCGGGCTGATTCTCGAAGTCGGTGATGTCGAAGGGGAGAATCTCCACGTCGCTCTCTCGAATGTTCCAGTTGCTCGCTAAAAGAACTCGCGATTGCTAAGCGCAGCAATCCGTGAGGACCGCGTACATATAGGTGAGATACTGCAAACAAACAAGTGTACACCAACCCAGGCAATCGACTTTCACTCTAATAAGCTCCTCCTCCCTTCTGGCCGAGAGAATGAGTCGGCAGTTGCAGGAGGCGAGTCGAAGTGCCAGTTGCTCTCCAATGCCGCTGCTGGCGCCCACCAACCACACTGTTTTGCCCTCAAAGTAGGCCTCTGGACGTCGGCCCATCCACTCGGCCAGAGACAGACAGAGGTCGCTGTCGCGCCACAAGAGGACAATCACAAACAGAAGAAGAACACCCAACAGCAGCATTCTAACTGCGGCAGTGTAAGTGGCAATAACCGACGACAACTGGCCGTTTCGATTGAATGAAGACGCGTTTCTTTAGGCACAGGCAGTCTTTGGGTTAGTTGGGCGTCGCCTCTATTCTATTCTTATTCTAAAACGGGCTCGGGCACCTTCTAGCAGACGACGCTCTGTATGTGCTCGTGCCGTTTCCATGGAAGCTTACGTACAACAGGTCCCGGTTTCCCACTGCTCTACTGCATCTTATCAGTGCAGAGTGCTCGTTGGCAAGCGACCGCAGACAAGGGTAGGCCTAGTTTGTCGCGTTCTACAATGGCAACGATACTTGGATTGTCTTTTGTCTTTTGTCTTTGTCTTTTGTCTTTTACTTTGTCTTTTGAACGAACGTTAGTGGATGTGATTGCTACTTGTTCCTCACTAGCACTCCACTGACTATACTAGGCTTTTAGGGCGCGGACGAAACATTTTGGATCTGTCACACGTTCCAATTCGATCACTGGCCAGATCGCATTCTCTCCAAGCGCTCCTTTCCAACGAGGGACACAAACCTGAAACCGGTCAGAAAGCACGCTCAAGCAGGTTAGAATCTACAATCCGGTCAAGTCGAATTAATTACAATTTGATCAAGCCCGGCCAGAGGACGCTGACGTAGAGGGCGATCAGAGGTCCAGTCTGCTTGGAAATCCACACTTCGGACAGTCGATTGGCCGCCGCCACGCTAATCAGTTGGGCGCAACGGTCGGCCGCCATATGACCCGCACTCGGTCCCGACAACTCGACATTGGCGCTCTGAAACCATTGAACCATTGAATGCAGTTGATAAATGAATACTGTATTACTGTAACTACACAGTCATACAGTATGCTTAATGCTTTGTTCACCCACCTCTCCAATTCGTGCAGTGAAGGCGTCGCGCGTGATGTTGGGAGCGAAAGTGAGGCCTGGGCAGGCAATCGTCACCGTTATGGAGCCCTTTATGGTGAAGTCGACGGCCAGACTGCGAAAGTATCCCTGAACTCTTCGACCATTGATGTAAATCGGAGTCAGATGTCTAACTTGTAGACGTGAAGCATGTGTGTGGTGTGTGCGAACGTGTGGCATGTCTCACGTTGAGTGCGTGTTTGGCAGCGCAGTAGGAGGGCGATCCGGGCAGACCCATGATCCCAGCCATGCTGCTAGTGACCACAAATTGACCCAGGTGGACATTCGGAGTCTCGGAGGCGTCCTGGGTCCATCGCTTGGCAATGCTTCTGCGCAAAGGGTTCATATAGAACTATTCAGTTTATCACACGGGGTGAGTGTACAGGGTTTTTTTTTTAAGTGAGGGGTCGGGAGCTCGAATAACTTTGGCCCCGGTAAGCCGATTTTGATGAAACTTAAAACAGTACAAATTCAATATCTACCATAGCGCGTGTTAAAATTTTACCCAAATCAGGCATGCGTAGCGCCTACACTAGCGCGTTTACGAAGGCCTACTCTTTTCGAGCCGCTAGAGATGGCCGCCGTCGTGGTGGTGGCGCCCTTGCTTTCGCTGAACATTGTGACGCTAAATATGTAATTTTTCGGCAAAAGTGCGGGTTTGGCTAGCGTTTCCTACTTCATTATTGTTCAGTTTACCTCCGAGACCCCTCACTTTAAAAAACCCTGTACATACATACAATGAAGCCATTCATTTCTTCTACAGTTCTTCGAGGCACCTGGCGAGCTGCGTGGGCGCCAGCGCATTCACCGTGAAGCACGAGAGGTCAACATCGGGATCCACTTCGAGCCAGTTGGAGAACTGACCCCTTCCCGCGTTGAGGAACACCACGTCCATCTATCGCAGCAAGATTTCAGGAACAGGGAAAGAGGCATTTTAGCTCACTGCCTTCTCTCACTTTGCCAACGAGTCGAAACGCGTGATCGACCACGATGGGCAGCTTCCGCAGCTCGCTCAGGTCGAAGGGAAGAACGTGCACGTCTCTCTCCCGAAGGTTGCTGTTGCTCGCTATATGGAGCTTTCATTGCGAGACCACTCAGCAAGTCACACTTATATACAAGTGATACGTGACACTCCTTGAGTGTCAGATAAGCACTCCGCGTGATTGTTTTAGCAGACGGGGGCACAGAAACTCCAACAAGTGTTGCATTCCCGTTAAATTTGTTTGTTCCCAATTTCTTCAGTGTAGAACTAGAGTCTGTAGACCGGGGTGGGCCTAAGCAGATGTCATACAGTAAGAGGCCAATGTGGCGCAAGTGACGCGTTGGAGCAGAGGATGTACGTACTGACCGCTGACTGTCTATAGCCACTCACAATGTAGAATGCCAGCGGCGCCCCAATTGTACAGGCGTGCCTTATCTACGCTACACAGCGGGGGATCCCCCGCTGGGGTGGACGGCGTCGGTGCTACAGTACGATGCTCCTATAACTCGGTTCGACTGCGCGTGCGTAGACGCCTTTCTCAGCGCGTCTTATATGGACGGCGTACTGTAGGCGCAGCAAAATCAATGGCGGACAGTATTTTCGGAATTTCGCGAAATTTTACAGAGCGTGAGTATTCGGCCAAAATCGGGCTAAATGCACCGCAAATCGCCAAACAAACGACGGATTCGCATTCTACCGCGTCAGAAAGCCCAGACACAAATGTCAACACAATTTTGAAAATTCGACCCCGGGACCCAATTTTTGGCCGGCCGGGTGCCGAAATCAGGGTAAAGGCGTCCCAAATCGCAAAACAAACACCGGATTCGTGTTCAGCGTCGTCGGAAACCCCCGAAACAAGTGAAAACACAATTTCGAAAATTTGACCCCGGGATTCAAAAATTCGGCGCGGCCGGGATACCATACCTCAAAATGGTCAAGACACTTCGTCTAGACCAACTTTTGACGCTGAACACGTTGCAATGGCCAATTTGCCGCTAACAGCACGCTTTCCGGCCCAAAAATCCATTAAAAGTCGAAAATCCCAATTTTCCGCTCGGGACCCGGGACTTTTGGCACCGCAGATCTCCCGAACGGCGAGACCGATCTCGCCGGTTTTGGTGCCAAATGAAAGGTAATATAAGTGTCCAGGTCAGAAATTAAATTGGCGGGGATCCACCATCGCAAACTCGAGTTACGATTTTTTAAAGGTCGGAAAAAAATTTAAAATTTTGAATTTTCTACCGTACTCCCGCGTCGGACCACCTAGAGAGCCCGTTCCGGCGATGCCGCCTAGAGGACCCAAAGGCCTACAACATATCCAAAAATCACCAAATTCGGCCCACTATTGCGAAAACTGTGGGGTGATTTTTTTTTTACTTAGCAAAAATTCGAATTTTTGAATTTTCGCGAAATTCTTCCACCACCGAAATTTTTTCACCCCCCGAGCACGCTGCGCGTCGTCATAAGCTATCTTTTAAAAAAAAATTTGGCTCCCTAGGTGCTTCGTAGCGAGCGCTAGCTCTGGTTATGTTAACTGTAGGCTTTACCGCTCCTATAGCACTCCTTCGCTTTTCAAGCGGCGGAGTGCCAAAAAGCGCCCAAACCCTACCCAAGCAGTTGACTTTGACTCTAAGCAGTTCCTCCCTCCTTCTGGCCGAGAGGATGAGTCGGCAGTTGCAGGAGGCGAGTCGAAGTGTCAGTTGCTCTCCAATGCCGCTGCTGGCGCCCACCAACCACACTGTTTTGCCCTCGAAGTAGGCCTCTGGACGTCGGCCCATCCACTCGGCCAGGGACAGACAGAGGTCGCTGTCGCGCCACAAGAGGACAAGCAACGATACTACAAGCAGGAGACCGGCCAGCAGCAGCAGGAGCATCTTTCACAGTAGGCAAAGAGGCAAGAAGAAAGTGCAGACGCGTATACTTTGCCAAACGGTGGGCAGTTGTGTAAGTAGTTCTGCAGTCTTTTACGTTGTTCACTTCTTGCGAGAGAAGGTGTGTGTGCAAAGCGAGTCCTTGGCAATTGAGTGTACGACGTGCGCCAGTTCAGCAGTGTATGAGGTGGAACGCGGCGTCTACTCCTACACTGTAGGACCTACAGCGAGGAAGGTATGTGCCTTTACACGCGCAAGGCAAACTAGCACCCTTCAAAGCCAAGTGGAGTGCACTTTCTCCCTTGGCTGTTCAAAATATTGTGTCCTGCCAGGACCACTCATTGTAAACACACCCCTTCCACTGAAAATACGGGTTTCTCTCGCTCCTATACGAAGGCCCTAAAACATTTTCGGCAGTACCCCTCCAGAATGGCAACTCGAATCAGCCCAACAATCAGTGAGTCTCCTTCAGTCGGTCTGCTGCCACTGCTGTACAACGACGTCGTCGCCGAGCGACTCTACTTGTACTTGAACGTTGTTGACGTCGCCAACTTGGAGCTTACGAATTCGAACGTTGGATGCGTCAGCGAACGACACTTCTGGAGAAACAAACTCTTCGTGCTGCTGAGGGAGGAGTCGCATGAAGAATCGGTCCAAACATCACCTTTGCGCAAAAGGCAGAAAGTCGTCTCGACTTCGCTGAAGAGGATCGTCTTTCATCTGCAGAACCGGAAGTTTGCTCAACTGGAAAGATTCCTGGTCGCTCTGAGAGCAATGATCGATGCGAACGGTGACAGAAGTCGGCACTGGGACGCGATTCACCTCACGACTCGCGGCTTCAAGGAGACGATAGGTCAGAATTCTGACAAACTATGTACCAGAGCGCTGGTTCGGTGTATTCTCGGTGTCGCGTTCAGGTAGCCGCCTGTCGGCCAGAGGGATGTCGGCTCTGGAGACGCAGAGGTTTCTACAAGAGTCGACAAAGATCCAGCGCCGCGTGGCCCATTTGCTTCTGGCGGCCGATAGACCCACAGAAAGGCTTGAACTTCAAGGGGATTTCGCCCGACTGACAATGCGTTTCATGAAGCGACTGCTGCGAATGTCCAGTGGGCATCTGCGGACTCTGCACATGGGGAAGCGATCGCCTTGCCCGGTGAGAGTAGTCGTCTCGTTCTGAATTCTCAATAGCTCACAGCTGGCGACTGAAAGCGTTTCGGAAGGTGCACTAAAGGCGCGCTTGGCAACAACTGTTCATTCTGACTCCTTCAGTTTTACGTGTGACGTGGGTGAGCGCTCCACAGTCGGCTCCTTTCAGAAGTTGCTGAAGATGGCCGAGTTTTTCTGTCCCAATCTGCGAGTGCTCAGTTGGCACGTGGAGGAGCGCATGCTGACGGCCAAAGGCGAGATCCAATTCGCCCGACTTCTGCCTCGATCGAAGGCGCTGCGACGCTTCTACCGCCGAGTCGACTGTCGTGCCGGCGGCCCCAATAATTCCCAGGAGCTGCCACTGAAGTCCGAAGTTCTCACAGAGTACTGCCTCGCCTTTGAGATCGAGTCTCGGGTTCGAGACGGCGTCACCGATAGCGTCACGGGGGCTCCCTGTCCCTACCACTGCCTATGGACCATGAAAAGAATAGACGAATAGGATTCGTTCGATTGCACCATCTCTTCTGAATCGTTCCAATGGATAGACCGCTCCTCTGTCCTGAAAGCGGAGCCGACGGGACTTGCACAGCTCGCAGCAAAGCTTCGAGAAGCGGTTGATTCCTTTGACATCAGCCGACTTCAATCCTGGCCAACTCAGTTGAGGCTGTGATTGTGTCGAAAGTCAGACGAGACGGTGCCCTTCTTCAACAGAGCGATTGTACGCGGCACTTTGATGAATCCACGTACCTACATTCTCTGTGCTTTGTGATGTGCAGTCTCTGTTTTGTCGGTTCTTTGTAGTACCTACCTAGATGCCAGGTGGTGCCGACAATTTGCGTTCAGCAGCCTGTTTTGACCTTCGCTATAAGCAACTCAAACTTGCAAAAGCCTGTAGGCGGTTTGAAAATTTCCACCGTTGGGCAGACCAATGGACTGGACGATTGTTGTACTTTCTCTCTTCGCTCTGCGCGTCGACCAATCGGCCGAAACAGTTGGTTTCTCCTTCTCCTCTTCAGCAGTAATGCGTTGCTTTCCCTTTTTTCGCCCGGCCTCTTTTCACTCTTTAATCTTTCACTATCCCACTCTTTCACTCTTCCACTTCAGAACACACTCACACACCACCCTGTATTAATAAAACAACTTTATTTTTTTAAACAACTTGTTGCCGTACATGTAATGTACCTTCTATTCGTTCTCAATATTTCATAGACTCAAGTACTCGAGGAATGTGAGGTCTCGGCATATATTATGTGTTATGTCCTAGGGCGGAAACATCTTGCCAGAGTCGCACTCGCCCCCGTTTTCCCCTCACGGATTGTCAAAGGAAGACAAAGTGGAGCAATACAGGAACATGATCGCTGACCTGGAAAAGTTTCCGAATCCCAACGACGTCGAGCTCCTCTGGCAGGAATACTTGCATCTATTTGGTACGGTATATTGACGATTTGGGCAAAGTAATTTTGTCGGTGCCCATTTGAGAGCATCACAATGGTACTAGGCACTTTTATTATACTCCACAAGAAAAGTGTGGAGTATATAGCGTTTGTGCGCGAAACGCAGAAAATTACAGTCAACGGCGTTCGCGCGTGCAGCGGCCGATTTGCAAACGGTCTTTTGCGTTGGGTAGGCCTAGTAAGTGGGCAGGGTGGACACCAAACGGGGTCACGCTCCGGGACCCCGTTGGCGGGAAATTCAAAATTTAAATTTTCGAAGTAGTGAAAAATGGGTTAAACAAGGTAGAACTCGAAAAAGTTGCATATAATGGTATATACTATCTTCTGATATGTTGTAGTACTCGATAGGGCCGAGGGTGGAAGAAATGAATTGGATCGCTGCGGACCCATTTTGGCGCCAAATTTGAAAAATTCGCGATTTTTGGCCCCGGGTCGACTTTGACGGGTTGCTGTGAGAGCTAGGTAGCAGCTAGAGCGGCGAGACCACTCTTGTTGCTCCTTCCCAGATGTCCTCTATCGAATGAGCTATGAACGGAGAAAATCGGTTGAGACACAAAAAAGTTATCTTGGTGAAACTTTTTTGACTCCGGGGTCAAAAATTGCGCTTTTCGCGTTTCAGCGTCTGTAGCGCTCGAATGCGTTGCCGAATCGGTTCAAAAGTGGTTTCAAACGATTCTACGTTGAAATCTGGTCCAGAAAAGTGTTTTTGGCAAATTTGCAGAGCTACAGTAACCGTGCCGCGTCCATTTGAATATTGGGTGTCGGGTCGACTTTCGCGACATTATACTCGATTTCGGGGTTTTCGGGGGCGCTGATTACGAATTTGGCATTCGTTTAGCGTTTAGATGATGTTTAACCATACCTATGACGAATTCGCATGCTACCGTACCACACGTGCAGAATTTTGGTTCTGCGAGTCCATATGAAGTTTGGGGTGTTGTATGTCGATTCTGGGGTATTCTGGGATGTAGATCACGAATTCGGCATTAGTTTTGCGATTGGGAGTGTCAGGAGGCCACAACAGGAGAGGAGTCACCGTGCGTAGGAGTTCAGATTTGTGGAGTATACTGCGTCCCCCGGACGACTTGCCTGGTATTCAACTTCGTCTCTGAGCAAGGTCGATCTGTCAGAAGAATCTGTTGTGTTTCAAGTCGTGTGACTTTTTCTACGAATCGAAATGTGTGGCCTTTTCTAGACAAGTCTTACGCGACACCCGAACCAGCAGAGATACATGAACGTAATTTCAAGTCCCGTTTGAACATCATCATAACCGTCAACAACGAATACCGAAGGGGAAAGGTTCCTTTCCGTCTGGCGCCCAACAGCCGCACCGACTGGGTAGATGTGGTGACCATAGAAACAGATTTAGTTTCAGTTTCAGAGTCAGTATCAGTCTTGATTTCAGTTGCAGTTGGTCGGTTTCTTGAGTTTCAGTTCCAGTTATTGAAACCTAGTTTCAGTACTAATAAAAGTACGCTGTTCGCGGTTGTAAAGCGAACATGCAATCTTGCATGGGTGGGTGCGTTGCTGAGTTGCTAAGCGCCATACATATCAAGTCTCTTTTAACAAGCTTAGAGTAAAAACTGGGTACCCAATGATGGTTGATTGGCACTGTATAGTGTGTCGTGCAGTTGAGGAGTATATTCCATAGAGTGTCAGAATAGTAAGCTGAGCATTTCTTCGGGGAGTATCGCCGCAGCTACCTCGAGTTTTCAAATGTAGTTTGTGCCATTTTAGGCAATCGTTGCCTATAAGATTCGTATTGGTGGGTACTGATCCATAAATGGATCAGGAATGTTCGCCGCAGGTTCACTTTGGAATGAAGAGGGTCTAAATGGGACGACGCCCTTTTCTTTTGGGCCACAAATGCGGGCAGTTACGACACCGTTGCTGTAGATTGCAGAACCGCACAGTAATTGCCGCGTTTCGTGTTCGATAGAATAGGTGGCAAAACATACGTTGTACGACACATCCATGGAAAAATATTGCTTAGTTATAGCCATTTGAAAATGCCGAAATCTGCCATATTTTACAAAGCACTTGAAAATATCCCTAATTTTTTGAATTCCAAAAAGCTGAAACTGTTTCATAATTACTTGACATACTACGCCCGGTACATCCAAGCAAAGGTATTTTGAAATTTAAGTTGTTTGAAATTGTCGAAATTTGGCAATCTTGAGAAAAACCTTGAAAATATCCCTAAATTCGTTAATTATAAAATATAGAACTATTTGCTAAGTAGTTGGCAGACTATGCCCGACATAACCATGCAAAGACATTCTAAAATTTAAGCTATTTGAAATTGTCTAAATTCGGGAATTTCAACAATATCCTTGAAAATATGCATAAATTCGTTAATTATAAAATCCGAAACTATTTGCTAAATACATGGCAGACTATGCTCGATACTTCCGTGCAAAGAAACTTTGAAATTTTAGCCGTTTGAAATTGTCGAGATTTGGGGATTTTGACAAAACCCCTAAAAATATCCTAAATTTCATTAATTATAATCTTTGAAACTATTTGCTAAATACTTGGCAGACTATGCCCGACACATCCGTGCAAAGAAGTTTCGAAATTTAGGCTGTTTGAAATTGCCAAAATTTGAAAATTTTGAAAATACCCTTGAAAATTATCCCTAATTTCGTTAATTATAAAATCTGAAACTATTTGTTAAATGCTTGGCAGATTATGCTCCATACATTCGCGAAAAGAAATTATGAAATTTAAGCTTTTTGAAATTGTCGAAATTTTGGATTTTTGACAATACCCTTGAAAATATCCAAAATTTCGTTAATTATAATTGTTGAAACTATTTGCTAAATACTTGGCAGACTATGCTCGATACATCGGTGCAAAGAAGTTTTGAAATATAAGCTGTTTGAATTGTTCGAAATTTGGGAATTTTGACAAAAACCTTGAAAATATCCCTAATTTGGTGAATTCCAAAATCCGAAACTATGTCACAAATTCATCGCGTCTTGTGCCCTTTCCATTTCAGCAAAAACTTTGCCGATACGACTTGTAAACAAAAGTGTCATTTTTGACATTTTCGTATTTTAATTATAAATATCTCGAAATAGCGAAATTAGCAACAGAAACGGACAACGGCGCGTTACTCAGCGCATTCGACTCCATTGGGTGGCACTAACCGTCATGTCTAGTTTTGTGACACGGACACACGGACAGAAACACAGACACACGAACAGACAAGAGCGTCCGTATAATATATACTCGCCGCCCTGGGGGGGGGGGGGGGGGGGGGGGGGCGAAAAAAGCGCAGTGGTTTTGAGCTTTGAATTTTTTACTGAGATTGCAGCAAGGCCCTTTCCGGTTTCGTGCAGCGTCTTTGACTCTCCTCGCGACTACACTTTTTGGGGTGGTCTTGCTACGCAACATTGCAATCGCTCGGGTTTAATTCTTTACACCAAGAAAATCATCTTTTCAGACTAAATTTAAAAAATGACACTGGAATCTAACGCAAAACTACAGGTTAATTGTGAGCATGATTTGATGTTGACTTGCAGTGAGCTCTTCAGCGATGTCAAGACCGCCGCTTTGCAACGCACGAGTGCCAAGATATAACAAACTAAAACCTGCAGTTTTCATCGCGTTTTGGTTACTGTAGTCCTCTCATTGACCTTTTGAAACTTTTGTTGTCGGATTCTTGCTCAGGAGGTCGAGCGCTTCATTTTGATATGCGATTCGACTAGGTTCGATGAAGTTTTAACTTTTCGCAGACATTACTTTGTGATACTGTAGCGCGCAATTTTTAAAACCTGTTATTATTTTGACGTCACAGTTCGCGAGAGTAGTCCGAGGGCTACCCGTCGATGTGTCGAACTCAACCCAGCGACGTCAGACAAGCGAGTTATTAAGCCCGAAGCAAGCGTGTCGTTTCCAGTTTTCGACGCGTTTTGGTTACTGTAGCTCTCTGTTTAAACTTTTGAAACATTTTGTTGTCGGATTCGTGCTCAGGAGCAGACATGCCATTGTCTCAGGATTTTGCCAATTGTCTTGTCTTTGTCTTTGTCTTTGACCCCAAATACTAAATTGTCTTGTCTTTGTCTTTGTCCTATGTCTAATTTCATAAATTGTCTTGTCTTTGTCTTGTCTTGTCTCTAAATTGTCCCTATATTGTCCCAGAAAGGGTTGTGCTTGCACTGGTTGGATGCTATGTTTTACCTGCTTGGAGCTATCGTTTTCCATGCAACTCAAGTTAGCACTAGACAAAACCCTAGATTACTTCACAGATAGACCCATAAACAGTCCCCGCACCACCAAATTGCGGCGCGCTGGATGTGTGTGATCCATACCACAAAGGACAATCTAAGGACAATTTAAGGACAATTTACCCATTTGTCCCAACTGACCATTTTGATTGTCTTGTCTTTGTCTTGTCTTTGCAGAAACCCGGGACAATCTAAATTGTCTTGTCTTGTCGGACAATTTAGCCGAGTTAAATTGTCTAAGACAATTGTCCTTAAAGACAATGACATGTCTGCTCAGGAGCTCGAGAGCTTCACTTTGATATGCGATTTGACTAGGTTCGGACAACTTTTGTTTGAAAATGGACCCCACTTTGAGATACTGTAGCGCGCGAGTTTGAAAACTTATTTCAGTTTTGAACACTCAGATGGCGAGAGGAGTCCGCAGGCTACCCGACGATGTCTCAAACTCCATCCTACGACGTCGGATGAGCGAGTTATTAAGCCTGAAGCGAGCGTGACGTACGTACGTACGCACCGTACGTACGCACGCACGCACTCACGCCGAGCTCTTGATAGGGTTCGCTCGGCTGAGGCCGAGCGAAATAAGGTGCATTCGACGTTGTTTATTCATTGTCAACAAGCAGTGAGCCAAATCAAGCTAAGATGAGCCAAACATGCGTCTCAAGTGCTGATACTGCAACTGAAACTTGTTTCAGTAGCGCGTACTAGTACTGAATCTGAATATGGAGTTTCAGTTTCAGTCTCAGTTTAGATATGGCTGCCATTTTACTTCCGATGCAGTTTCAGTTTCAGTGTACTTAGCTGAAACTGAAATCTATAGTCGCCCCTGCTGGAGACTTTCTTTGCACAGTCTACACATGTTATGTTCTCGATGGTCGGCAAGGGTGGCGTTCAGGGTAGCGACCAGCACGAGGAAGGCAGGTGCTTCAAGCCGGCTCCTTCGAGAAGAAGAGGCGGCTCGAGCGCCAACGTTGTCGACGCCACTCTCGAGAAGGCCACAACGGACGACGACCTTCCCGATACGGTTGACTGGAGAGCGAGGGGCGCCGTCACCGAGGTCAAGGACCAGTACATGTGCGGTGCGCATTGAAGATGTTAAAACACGCAAGAGATATAAGCTGTACATTGTAAGTAGGCTCCGTTCAGCGAGCTGCTATGCCTTCGCGGCTGTGGGAGTGGTGGAGGGCCAACTGAAGCTGAAGTACGACAAGCTCGTCTCTCTCAGCGCCGCCTCTCTGGTCGACTGCGCCGGATACAGCGCCGCCAACGACTGTAAGTACCTACGGCTTCCAACTCCCTGCCAACATGCCTACACATTGTCTGAGTAACTTATGTACCACGTGCACAGTGTGTCACAGCTGCACGATGGAGTAGTCGAAAGACAAAGTACGCACGGACGTTAATAGCATAGGCAGTTAGTATGTAACTAGAGCCTTTAGCCCGTAGGAGAATCTCTATAGTCCCAAGAGCACTGTCGTGACGCAATTGTCATGAAGCTACTGATGGCACATGCCACTGGTCAGAACATGCAGTGACTTATGGCATACCACAGCGAGTATTTGGCTTTAGCCTATAGATGTCTTCAGGTTGTGCCTGTGCCACTGCCTACAATTACACCTGGTCACATGCCTGTGAATACACATCAAAGGCATTTGAGTTTAGCCTGCAGATGCTTGCCTTCAGCCCAAAGTCGATTTTAGATTGTGCCCCTGCCAGTGCCTACGATTAGCCTTGCGCCACTCACCATGCCTGTAAATACACCTCGGGGTCTTAAGACGACAACTCTGTAGTGAATGGTGACACAATACTGCAAAAGTGGCATGAAAGAAACTGTCAGCCACTCCTTAGTGCTCAAAATGTACTGTGCAGCTGATGTTTTCGTGATTTTTGTAAAACTTAGTGAATTGCGAAAGTTTTAAAATAGGAGGGGATTCCTTCCAGTCCACGACGGTCAGTTTAAGCTATAGATCTCCAGGATCCATCGCCCGTGTCACGAGAAAATGGCCGGACAAACAAACAAACAAACACACAAACTCTATGGCCCTTAGTATATAGGACGGCCTCAATCTCAGACAATGTTTGGGATTGCATTCTCACCGCTAGAACACCAGCGATATTTCAATAACACTGTCTACAGGTCAAAATGGAGATGGAGAGGAAGTCATTCTTACTTGACCGCATTTTTGCAAGTTACTCCTTTAAAGGTTTTGTTGTTATATAAAGCATTGCTTCGTTGTTTGTGCTAATCTGATCAGTGACGCTAACAAACTGAAGACCACAATGGGTAGCTATAGTGTGTACTATGGGTTTTACACCTACTTGCAGTGTATGGAGGCTGCCGCAGTGAATATCCACATTCGGCGCTGGAGTTTGCCAGGGTTAATGAGGGAATTGCCAGCGAAAAGGATTACCCATACCGTCCACTCCAATTGACGGTACATACGTTTCAACGCCTAAAATATGAATGTGCATAGACAATAGCCGGGTGAAAAAAACCAACATTTGCTCCCTTCAGAGAGACACGTGTACGTTTACGCCAAAGGTAAACGGAACAAAGATTAAAAAGATCTATTATCATGAAAGTGAAGATCAGCTCGGAGGGGACGAGGCAAAGCTGAAGGAGTGGGTTGCCAAATACGGACCTGTCGCCGCCGGCCTATCGATGCACGTCTCTCTTCAAGAATACAAAGGAGACGGTGGGCACTGCAATTTTTCGCCCGTGTCGCCCCGGCGAGGCGACGACACCTACGCGAGAGCTCGGCTTGCGTGGTGTTGTGGATTTTCACCACCGTATCAACGAAGAGACCTGAGAGAGCTTAGGTACGAACAGACGAAGGGACGGACGGACGCACGCACGCACGCACGCACGCACGCACGCACGCACGCACGCACGCACGCACGCACGCACGCACGCACGCACGCACGCACGCACGCACGCACGCACGCACGCACGCACGCACGCACGCACGCACGCACGCACGCACGCACGCACGCACGCACGCACGCACGCACGCACGCACGCACGCACGCACGCACGCACGCACGCACGCACGCACGCACGCACGCACGCACGCACGCACGCACGCACGCACGCACGCACGCACGCACGCACGCACGCACGCACGCACGCACGCACGCACGCACGCACGCACGCACGCACGCACGCACGCACGCACGCACGCACGCACGCACGCACGCACGCACGCACGCACGCACGCACGCACGCACGCACGCACGCACGCACGCACGCACGCACGCACGCACGCACGCACGCACGCACGCACGCACGCACGCACGCACGCACGCACGCACGCACGCACGCACGCACGCACGTACGCACGCACGCGCGCACGCACGCACGCACGCACCCACGCACGCACGCCGAGCTCTTGGTGGCGTCGCCCGACTGACGGCTAGCGAAATATTCAAAATTCGCTAGTTAGTTACAGTCATCAAAGACGCAAACGCCACAGTAACTCGCTCCGCCTGCATCGCTAAGCAACGACGTCGCATATTCCGCGACGTGCTCTTCTACGTGCGGTCATATTGTTGCCATAGCTTTCAAACGCTTTATAATGTTCTCTCCTTGTTCAGGTTCAAAAGCTCAAAAGTTTATTGTAAATTAACCGCACACCGCATAGTGTAGGCCGCATTCCCCCTGCGAGCAAAGGGGTATGTACCACAAAACGTTCAGACGTGTCTGGTAATTCAGTACGCAAACATTTTGCCAACGCTTGTATACTGTTGTGCGCATGTTATTTTACTGTACGTCTACAGCACTCACGCTTCAGAAGTCTACTACACTAAAGAGTGCGCGAAAGAGAAAATATCACATGCCGTTCTCGTTGTTGGCTACGGAAGGACCAGCAAAGGGGTGGACTATTGGCTGATTAAACACAGGTGTGCTTGAGTCCGTAAACTTGATTCTGAGCCAGATATTTCAGAGTGATAAGACAATTTCAGAGACTTGTGGCGACACTTTTTGGGTCGATCTCATGGTTTTAGCTCAAAATTGCAGGAGAGACGTCACGTAGGCTAAAACAGTATCCCTATAAATGTTTTGGAAAATGCCAAAATTTGCTCAAAAGCTCCACCAATTGTCGAAGTGTATTCATTTATTGATGTCGGTCGATAGCTAAAATGACGGTTTTAACTAAACTTTTGAAACCAACGTATCCATATGCTTTCGTTGTTGAGTTCGGCCCGGCTCAGGCCTTGCGAAAATGTCAATATTGATTGACCACATGGATGCAAGCCAACTGTGATGGAAAGCAGGCGGCGCACCGTCTGAAAGTGTTGATTTGCAAGCCGTGTGTTAGTATCAAGCGGGTAACCAGCAGTTGTTGCGGTTGCGGAGCGCTGTCTCTTCAGCTGGGGCCCGTCGTGGGGAAAGAAGGGCTATGGAATGATCGCCAGAAACAAAGGGAACGTCTGCAGGATTGCCAGCTACTTCACACGTGTCGAACTGGAAGACAGCGAGGCGAAAGCGGACGAGGTTTATTACTCTCGTTGGTGCCACACCTGCAAAACCTGCATACCTTAGGTTAATTGCCGCTGGTATTTCATTGCGGCAGCTAAACCTTTCTCCGAACTGTCGATCGCAATCGTTGGACTGCTGACTGAAAATGCGTCACATTTCTACGAGTTGCAGAGCTTCCCGATGGTGCCACCCGCTTTCCGAGGCGGCGCTCCAATCTCCAGTATGGCAAGCTTCAAAGACGCCGTCTTCACATTGGACACCTTCGATTCCGATGCGATTCCATTCTTGTGGGAGAACTACAAACGTGCTTTTGGTGAGATGTTCTCTGCTCCACATAGGTAGGCACTTGGTTTGGCATCGTCTTGCGATGCTTTGGTCGCCAAACACTAATGCTTGCATGAAACTGTAAGACTTTGGTTGCTTCAGTTGTTAGTTACAGCTGATTGCTTTACACTATCAACTTCATTCATGTTCCCCAGACCGCGTGCGCATGCATTCAGAGAAAGGGTACCCCACCTATGAAGACGACCTCGAGCATCGCACCGCGTTCAAAGGGGCCATTCAAGCGATTGTCGAGCACAACAAACGATACAAATTGGGACTGGTCACCTACACGGCTTCCCCAAACCACTTGACGGACTGGGTTAGTCGATCGTTCACCGTCTGCGCGTCCTCGGGCGCGCGTGGCGGGGGGGGGCGGTGGGAGGTGGGGCGTCTGCGCATCGCCGCCGCCCGGGGGGCACAGGGACGGGCTCGTGTTTCCGTCGGGGGCCGGCGGCCGCGCGGGGCCAGCCTCCCGCACCCCAGCGGGGGCGGGGCGATGCGCGGGCGGAGCGTGGGCCGGCGAATACAGCGGCTGGGGGGGCGGGGTGGGGGACGTAGGCATGGGGGGCGTGGGGGTGGGGGTGTGTGGGTCGAGTCGGTGCTCGGGTTCTGCACATCGTGGCGTCGGTGGGTCTTCTGTTGCAGAATTACCAGCAGCAACCGTCTGCTAGGAAGGTAGTGGGGTGGTGGGGGACGACGACGGAGGGGGGGGGGGGGGGGGCGGCGGCGGCGGCGGGGGGGGCGGCGGCGGCGGCGGCGGCGTCGGCGGCGGAGACGGCGGGGGCGGCGGCGGCGGCGGCGGCGGCGGCGGCGGCGGCGGCGGCGGCGAGGCGAATTTTATTTTCGCCTCTTTCTTTGGTTGTGTGTGCGTGTTGCTCTGAAAGAAAGAAGGTCTGTGGGGGTTTGTGTTTGTTGGGAGAGTAAACCTTTAAATTTCCTAGGCTTCCGGGTTACTATTGTCGTTGTCCGAGTAATGTGGTTCCTTAAGATAGCCTGCAAGGTAGTGTATATGTTGCGAAGGAGTATTGAAAGAGAATAGTGATCTCTCTTCTATCGTGTATACTCCCCCAAGCGCCCCCCTCGAATAAGCGCCCCTCCTAGAGGAAGGTTGAGAAAATAAGCGCCCCCCTCCTCCAATAAACGCCCACCTTTGGTAAGTACCTGTACTACTAACACTACCATAACATGCTCTGTGACCATTTCTAACATGCATAAGACAGGGCTATGTATAACAGTAGAGCAACCAATTGTCGACACTTTGGTCAAAATTGTACAGTTTCAGTACAAAATCTATGCAAATGTACATAAAAATGTTACAACAACAGGAAATTTTGGGGAAATTTTGGCGCTCTCGAGAGGTTGAGTTAATAAGCGCCCCCATCGAATAAGCGCCCCCCCCCCCCCAATAAGCGCCTCTCCTAGAAGTAGGTTGAAAAAATAAGTGCCCAGGGCGCTTATTGGAGGATTTACGGTATTTCCATTTGCTTTGCATTAAAAAGCTTATCAGCCCATTGAGATTCTTGAGACTTTCTATCTAGTAGTATTGTCTAATCGATACCTGCGCGTGACTTGCGAAGGTCTTCAGGAGGCTGCTACGCATTTGCCGCCATTGGAGTTATTGAAGCTCAGTTGGCAAACAATACCAAAAGGTTGACCGCCCTTAGTGAAGCCATTGCGATCGACTGTGCCAGTTATCGGATGGGCCAGGGACGAGGAGGCAAATATTTATTCACCTTTGGAATTTTACATTTTAAGCGACCGTACACAGCTTCCAAGTCTACACTGTAGACAAAATGTCTACCAAGGTTACACATACTCAAAGCTTGTGTGTAGGCAAAGGCGGTTGCGAAGGAGGGCTACCTCATCTAGTGTTCGAATACATCAAAGACGCCGGCGGCATCGTCGAAGAGCGCCTCTACCCGTTTCGGCCAGCTTCAACCGTTGTGAGTGTTTTGGTGGAAGCCTTGGGTGGGATACACATATAGTCAAAATTTGCTGAATCTGATCAAATCGCATAGAACAATACCAAAATTCACCTCCGGACAACCGTTTTTTGACAAAAGCGTAAATAATAGGCTACCCAAAACACGTTGGAAACTGGTGGTGTGTACACAGTTGGCATTGCATCCAATGTTACACAGGAACACCACTCCAGAATGCGGCTAGGAGTCGTGGATGTAAGAAAGAAATGCTGAGACGTCACACCAAACGGTGAAGCGCTCGGTACGTACCGGGTGTCCCAAAAGTCCAGCCCCCCATCCACAGCACGCTGTATAAAGGCTAGCGAAGTCATACTTGCACACATGGTAGCCTATTACGTTTGCAACTCGGATGCGAACTCAACCCATGCGAAAATGCGGGCGCGAAGCGTAAAATCGGTCATTGGTCCTCCTCCTCCTGCTGGAGGCCATCTCCATGTAGAAGAAGGCCGTCGCCAGCAGAAGCAAGACAGACAGAGAGGATTTGATTGCTCGCTGCGCGACAATAGCAAGTGCTGCAAAAGTCGTTTTTTCGCCGCGCCTCAGCGCGGCGAGGTGTATATATACGGATGACAATGTGTGTGTGTGTGTGTGTGTCTGTCCGTCCGTCCGTGCCACCGAAGTAAAATACGTGACATATGTGGTCAAGTAGAGTCGAGGTCGCTGAGTACGGATCCGTTGTCCGTTTGTGTTGCTAATTTTGTATTTTCGAGATATTCGCAATTAAAATTCCAAAATGTCGAAAATCGACTTATTCGTCTGATGAGCTAGAATTGAAATTTCTTCAGAAATGGAAAGGGCATAGACAGAGGATAATTTGTAGCACAAAAGAATTTTTTTGGAAATGCGGAATTTATTAGAAATACGCGATTATTCGTCAAAATTCCACAAATTGACAAAAACAGAACGTCATGTATTGACGAATGTGAATGCAGAAATGGAAAGGTCGTATGCCAATAAGAATTTCTGACATAGTTTTGCAGTTTTTAAAAGTTGCAATTTCGAGATATTTTCAATCAAAATATAAAAATGTCGAAAATCGGTTTTTTCACCTGATGATATAGCACCGAAATTTCTTCAGAAATGTAACGAGTATAGACTGCAGATAATTTGTAACGCAAGAGAACTTTTTTGCAAATATGAAATTTAATAGAAATACGTGATTATTTTTCAAAATTCCATAAATCAACAAAATAGAACGTCGTTTTTTGACGAATTTGAACGCAGAAATGGTAAGGCCGTGTGCCAATAAGAATTTGTGACATAGTTTTACAGTTTTAATAAATTCCAATTTCGACATATTTCAAATTAAAATTTAAAAATGTCAAAATCGAGATTTTCGTCTGATGGCTTTTCACACAGGTAGGAAACATCAGATAAACGGCGTCGTATCATGCCGATAACATATAGTGAACGCGGCGATATCACTGAGCTTCAGATCAGCTGTACACACAACCGTATCGTCGGGATAGCTGCACTTGGTATTAAGGTACACATTCTCAAGACACTTTCTCCAGATGCGGCTAACGATGCGTAGGTACAAAGTTCACTGCACTGTTCACCAAAATTTGACAGACACGAAGTATAGGTTGAACTTTTTGCACACACAGCTTGTTGCGTCGTTTGAGGCTTATTATATTCTCTTTCAAATGACATCTTGACAGCTGTAGAATGTCTTCTTGCTCACGAGCTGTGGCCAGCCAAAGGCGACGCGGTCGCTAAATTTGAGTAAACTTGCGTTTTGCGCCCGCATTTGCACATGGGTTGAGGTAGAGTGCTGAATTTTTGCATCCAAGTTGCAAACATACTAGGCTACCATGTGTGTAAGTATGACTTCGCTAGCCGTCATACAACGTGCTGTGGATGGGGGGGGGGGGGCTGGACTTTTGTGACACCCGCTACAATCTGCGTAGAAATGCAAAGCTCAAACAAGCTCCCTTTTCTAAAGAGGCTTGTTCATGTTCTGTCAGCGAGGAACCTGCGTGCCAACGGCCGGCCACTTCGTGAAAGGAAGTCAGGTCGACCAAGTGCGCTTCAGGAATCGTTCTTCTGAAGTGAATGAAAAACTTCTGGAATGCTGGGTGGCGAAGCATGGACCCGTCGCGGTGGCAATTTCGGCGCCGAAAGACCTGGAACGTCTGGGTCCCAAGGGTCGGTGGAAATGATTGATGGGCTGCTTGACTACGTCCCACATGCAGACGATGGGGATACAAGATAGATTAGAAAACGCGTGCTGAATGCATAATTCTCCAGGGCTTCATCAACCCAGTACTGTGCCTGTTCAGCGATCTACAACAACGCCACCTGCGCAGGCGAGCCGGTCTCGCACGCCGTTCTAGTTATTGGGTATGGCACAGAGAACGACGAGGACAAGACCCCGTACTGGCTGATTAAGAACAGGTTTGGCACTGCTATAGTGGGTTGTCAGGAGGAGGGGAAGGTCTTCGCTTCGGCTTTCGTTCCTCCTTCAGTTGGGGGGCAGGATGGGGCAGCAATGGCGTTGGAAAGATGCTGCGAGGCAACGGAACGTGCAACATCGGAAGATACATGGCCTTTGCCACTCTGAAGAAGGAATAGGGAGAAGACAAGAAGAATCAAGAGACATCACTATGCGCTTGCACTACTACATAGATGTGCGAGCATTAAAGCCAACTGCAGCGCTTGCTACTAGACGTCGACACTGCACCAGCTCAGTGATTTCTCCATGACGCGCTTTGCTCATTGCTACGGAGCAGTATACGGTTGTTGCTCACCGAGACTGCGTCAGGCATCTGTGTTAGACTCCTTGGAGTTGAACTGCGTATTGCGCTTACACTTAATACTTCCAGGTTTGATAGATAACGGAGAAATTTCGCACTACGCTGAAGCAATCGCTGCTATCAATTGTCAAATCCATATGGAGTTGGATGGTCGATGATTCGTGATTGATCGACTCAGCGGATCGGATCGGATTGACTCACTTGATCGGATAACAGTGGCGTGCACTACCAACGGTAGGTCGTGGTACCAACGGTGCCAAAGCAGATGAAACCGTTCATGATGCATGAATCCGATGAATCCGTAAACAACTACATAACTTTGCAAAATATCGTTCATTCTATGAGGATTTCGTTCATTGCGGCTGGTCGTCCTGTGTGTGGAGCCAGTAGACGAAGGCGAAGAAGAAGAGGACGCAGACGAGGAAGGCGAGGGGAAAGAGGGCGCGAGAGACGCGGTCGATGTCCCTGGCCACGTCGCGCTTCTTCTTGCCCTTCTTATTGGCAGTAGTGGCGACTTCTGCGCTCGGCGCCGCCTCGACGTCTGTCAGACCGTCTTGGTCGTTTTGGTCAATCGCAGCTGCTGCGGCGACACCAGGCTGCTGAAACGTTTCGGCTAGCTTATAAAGGTGAATGAGTTGGTGTATGAATGTGTTAAACTCTGAACCCCAAATCAGAACCATTGTGAAGAAGACCAGTCGATGTTGTAAGTGTTAGTGACCGAAAACGAAGTGCAGCGACAACCACAAGCCGAAGCGTGCAAAGCTGGCCATCTCCCCACCTCGTCATCATTATCAGTCTTGTCAACAGAGAAGGACAGTCCCTTGGCCAGCTTCTTGACCGGCGTGACCATCTTGTCCATGGGCGCCGAGATCTGCTGATGAAGCGACCTGGAAGGCAGGCAAATTGGCTCATGCTATGGAACTTTTAAGTTGGAATTGTTGACATCCCACTTCAGCAGTCCCTCCTCTCCTCTGACTTGCGTGGTGTAGACGGAGATGAACTCGAGTATGGCGCCGAAGACGAAGACCATGCAGCCCACCATCCAGATGTCCACCACGCGCATGATCGACACCTGAGGTGAAGTGATGGATGAGTGTGGTGTGATGGGCCCCCGTCAGTCAGAATATTGCATCACACCTGAGAGCTCAGCCTGTGGGCGTTCATCTGTGTCATGATGGTGAGTAGGGTGGTCACCAGAAGCGTCACTCTGGCCGGCACCGCCTTCGGATGGACCCAGAAGCCGACCCTTGAAGTGTGACGATGAGCCAGAAAACAGCGAATTCAGATGCCTCTGAGGCCCGTCATCTACCCACCATGAAACGGCCACGACGCACGCCGGGAGAATGAAGCTTGTGAAGAGCTGACGCAGGTAGAGGCGTTTCAGATGGAAGACAATTTTAACGCAGCTCCACACCCCTGACAATAACTAGGTGAAAGGTGTGGTTGCAGTGTAGACAGCGCGCCACTACTGCTGCTCACGATGCTCATAGAGAAGTGCGCAGGCGTGCGGACTGTGCGAGGCGTCGCAGAAGTACTCGCAGGACTCGTTCTTGGCCGTGTAGATTCTGTGGACGCGGTTGTCGGGTAGCTTCATGTCAGAGGTGTACTCCAAAGCGGTGGAGCCGTTCAGGTTCATCCACTCCATGATCAGGTCGTCGCGGTCGTAGGCGTCTGAATGGAGTGTGGTCGATACAGTAGTCACTGTACGGCACAAGTCATGGCGTCTGCAAAGTAGCTCTCACTCACAGCTCATGAGCTTCATGGAGCAGAACTGCTGGTCGAAGGGGTACATGCGCAGGTGCATGTTGCAGGAGACGGACATGGCCACCCTAAAATGAATCTCTGCGCCTATTCTTGATACTTGTTTCGTCCAAAACTTAGACCAAACACACGCAAACCTGTGCTCGAAGCGCAGATCGCCTTCCTTGTCGATGATCAGCGACATGCCGTGCATGCCCATCTCGTACTCGACGATCTTGTGCACCTTCTTGGCGTCGGCCACGTAGATGTCAGGCAGCTGAAACGCGACCAAAAGCAAAGCATGTACCCAATCAAGCATTACACGTGGCACTGGCGTCTTACCCAAACTTTCTTGAGCATGCCCGGCTTGCTCAAAAGCAGTGTTCCATTGGAGAGCCCCTTTAGACGATGGTCGCGCCAGCGAAGGGTCAGGTAGTAGTCGACGTCGAAGTCCTGTTATTTTGTGGCTGTGCTGTGACGAAGCGGCATACTTATCTGCATAGATTCTGTACCATCGTCTTTGGCAGAATGGTCGTCATACTGTAGACGTAGACGCCGACCTTGACGACCGTTGGTTCGCCTAAAATGTTTCACGGGCTCTATATTGGCAGAACCAAAGGTAGCTGAGCGGTGTTGGTTGAGTCAATGATATCTACATCTAACGGTTATAATTCACCGCTCTTAACGTTATATTTACCACCGGAACATTAGGCGGATCTGCTTCATCCGTTTGCCGGATCTTTGCTCTTTCGCGATCCGCCCGGCCGATTCGGCCCAAATTTTGACACGTGTCCGGATTTGGGATGCCGATCACATATCAGAAGAGAAATTTCAAAAATTCTTTCGCGTTCGTGAGTTACACGGCTTAGGACAACTTTGACGTTGCGCTGCAGTCGAACGCGACGTAGTAGGTACGAAGTTGGTGTAATTGAATAAAGTATTTGACTTTGTACCCTTTATCTACACACCAATTTCAGCCCAATTGATTGTAATCGTCATTTGAAGAAATCACCAATTTTTCAGCAAAATCAGTTTACAATCAATTGGGCTGAAATTTGGTGTGTAGATAAAGGGTACAAAGTCAAATACTTTATTCAATTACACCAAATTCCTACGACGTCGCGTTCGACTGCAGCGCAACGTCAAAATCTTCCGAAGCCCTATAACTCACGAACGCGAAAGAATTTTTGAAATTTCTCTTCTGATATGTGATCGGCATCCCAAATCCGGACACGTGTCAAAATTTGGGCCGAATCGGCCGGGCGGATCGCGAAAGAGCAAAGATCCGACTAACGGATGAAGTAGATCCGCCTAATGTTCCGGTGGTAAATATAACGTTAACTTCAGTGTTTTGCCAACACACGAACGCGCAAACCTGCCAAGTATCCCGGCGGGTGGTACTTATTGTAGGTCTTGATGTTATCGAGAAAAGCGAGCGTCTCCTCTGTGACGACGCCTCTCTTGCGAACGGAAGCTTCCACGCACCCCAAAGCAATCACCAACACAAACAGCGATGAAAACATCTCGAAGTGTGCACTTTCGTAGTTACATAATATACTGCCGCCAACCGTGCCCAAAGAAACAGCGACGAAATGGGCTCTGCTATACCCAAAAGTGAAGCTCTGAAGCGCTTTGTGGTACCTACGGCAGGCGCCTATAGCCGCCTACCAAATACTCTTCTACTCACAGAGCTTTCCGAGGCCTATTAGGGACAACTTAACATAGTGTTGCCTGCGAAGGGGAATCGCATTTGGCGCCTCCTCCTACCACTTTAGGGGAAAAGCCTTCCCAAGACACTTCTCAGTTAGCTCCGTCAGCCTCTGCGAGTGACGGGTCTGCGGCAGATGGATTTTCCTCAGTATGGAATAGTCAGTCCGTACGAAAGCACAAGACACTGAAGATCTCCATCAGACAGCACTTGAGTAACTTTCCAGGTTCGACATTCTTTGCTAGGCGCGCAACATGGCAAGCTTGTAATCGAGCGAACACCCACTTCTATGGCCCTGACATTCGACGTGTGAAACATTCCGGCAGCGTCCTTTCAGCGGTCTCGGATCGGCCGCCTTGACTAATTTTCGCAAGTGTGACACACAGCCTTCCGTAGGTGTTCTGCTTCGGCAAGCAGCGAAAGACGTACAATGTATGCCGCCTTGGTTTGCCATCAACCAAATATCGATATCGACAGTAAGACATCTTACACATATCGACAGCACAACTGCCCGGACAACGACAGCACTAAAGTCCATTTCAAAAGTATGCGGATTGGGGGTTTTTTGCAATTATCTTGTTACTCCTGTGGAAAATGTACCCAAGTGTGGTACCATTCGATAGCACACCCCGAGTGGCTCAGGGGCGCACAAATAAAAAAAAAGTTTTTATGACGCACTGAAAAACCGCTGTACAGTAAAATTTCGACTTTTTTGCTTCTGAAGCGATTTTTCCCGCTATAATTGCATTCGATAGAAGAATATGTCCTTATGATAACCTGTAAGTATGGCGACTCTATATCAAGCCGTTCAAAAGTTATAGCGATTCTCCCGACCCCCTGATTTTCAATTCCTTAAGGATTTTAAAAAACCGCCGAAAAAAATGTGCAAAGTCATTACAGCTCACGACTGCCTGAACCGATCTGAACCAAATTTTAATATGTTATACCACTATAAGTTGTCTACAAAACTGCAGCGGTTCAGCTCGCTAGGTCGTCAGACTGACGAGATACAGGCCAAAACGCCCGCACATGTCTTCTGCGCCCATTTTGCGGCTATAATAGCAATACGTAACTGGTCTAAGTAGTGACGTATTGCTGAAACGGACATTGGATCCATACTCAGCGACCTTGACTCTACTTGACCACACATGTCACATGTTTTTCTTCGGTGCCACGGACATAGCTACAGACAGACAGACAGACAAACAGATTGATCCGTATATGTGACAGGGAATACCCGCATCCAGTGAAAACCCGCATATGCGGGTTTTCACCAAACCACTTAGTGAATACCCGCAAAATATGCGGGTATTCACTGATCCCATTAGCGAATACCCGCATATCGGGTTTTTCACTGGTCCAGTTAGGTAATCCCCGCATATGCGTGTTTCACGGCGCTGTTCCGCAGAATCGCCAGCTGCATACAAGTGAACACGGTACTTCTTATTCCAAGGTCCGCTTGAAGTCCCGCCATATATTTAATCTAATCCTTCCAAACATCCTAGCATTGAATTCTTTCCTTGGGTTCTCTTCCTTCAAGTTCAGCAGCAACTACTGAATGAATCCGCACCAATTCGTTCCACCGTTACAATGAAAGTTGAATTCCGCTCAGGCTCAGGCTTAGGCTTAGGCTTAGGCTTAGGCTTAGGCTTAGGCTCAGGCTTTCCTCTGGCTCAGGTCTACGATCTCCTCCTGCTCAGGCCTACGATCTCCGCCTAGAATACGATCTCACCCTGCTCAGGTCTACGATCTCCGCCTAGCCTACGATCTCCTCCTGCTCAGGCCTACGATCTCCGCCTAGCCTACGATCTCCTGCTTACGATTCTCGCCTAGCCTACGATCTCCTCCTGCTCAGGCCACCAATTCCGCCTGCCCTACGATCTCCTCCTGCTCAGGCCTACGATCTCCGCCTAGCCTACGATCTCCTTCTGCTCAGGCCTACGATCTCCGCCTAGCCTATGATCTCCTCCTGCTCAGGCCTAATCTCCGCCTAGCCTACGATCTCCTCCTGCTCAGGCCTACGATCTCCGCCTAGCCTACGATCTCCTCCTGTCAGGAATACGATCTCCGCCTAGCCTACGATCTCCTCCTGCTCAGGCCTACGATCTCCGCCTAGCCTACGACTCCCTGCTCAGGCCTATGATCTCCGCTGAGCCTACGATCTCCTCCTGCTCAGGCCTAGCGATTCTCGCCTAGCCTACGATCTCCTCCTGCTCAGGCCTACGATCTCCGCCTAGCCTACGATTCTCCTCCCTGCTCAGGCCTACGATCTCCGCCTAGCCTACGATTCTCCTCCTGCTCAGGCCTACTATCTTCGCCTAGCCTACGATCTCCTCCTGCTCAGGCCTACGATCTCCGCCTAGCCTACGATCTCCTCCTGCCCAGGCCTACGTCTCCCCTAGCCTACGATCTCCTCCTGCTCAGACCTACGATCTCCTCCGGCCTAGGCTGCAACTATATCCCCTTTTGGTGTCGACTCGTGTAGTAATTTGGTGTATTCCGTAATTGTGTGGGGATGATTCCAGTATTTTGGTGTGAACTTGAAGGAAGAGAACCCAAGGAAAGAATTCAATGCTAGGATGTTTGGAAGGATTAGATTAAATATATGGCGGGACTTCAAGCGGACCTTGGAATAAGAAAGTACCGTGTTCACTTGTATGCAGCTGGCGATTCTGCGGAACAGCGCCGTGAAACACGCATATGCGGGTATTCAACCAACTGGACCTGATGAAAAACCCGATACGCGGGTATTCACTAATGGATCAGCGAATACCCGCATATGCGGGTATTCACTAAGTGGATTTGGCGAAAGCCCGCACATGCGGGTGGATGCGGGTATTCCCTGTCACATATATACGGATGACAATGTCTGTCTGTCTGTCTGTCTGTCTGTCCGTGTGTCCGTGGCACCGAAGAAAAACATGTGACATGTGTGGTCAAGTAGAGTCAAGGTCGCTGAGTATGGATCCAATGTCCGTTTCTGTTGCTAATTTCGCATTTTCGAGATATTCACAATTAAAATTCAAAAATGTCGAAAATCGACTTTTTCACCTGATGAGCTAGCCGCGAAATTTCTTCAGAAATGGAAAGAGCACGGACCGCTGATAATTTGTGACACAAAAGAAATTTTTTGTCGATGTGAAATTTGATAGAAATACAAAATTGTTTGTCGAAATTTCATAAATTGACAAAAATAGAACGTAATTTATTGACAAATGTGAATGCAGAAATTGAAAGGTCGCAAGCCAGTAAGAATTTGTGACATAGTTTTTCAGTTTTGAAAAATTGCAATTTGGAGATATTTACAATTAAAATATGAAAATATCGAAAATCGACTTTTTCGCCTGATGAGCTAGCGGCGAAATTTCTTCAGAAATGGAAAGAACATAGGCCGTGGACAATTTGTAACACAAAAGAAATTTTTTGCATATGCGGAATTTCATAGAAATACGCAATTATTTGTCAAAATTTCATAAATTGACAAAAATAGAATGTCATTTATTGACGAATATGAATGCAGAAATTGAAAGGTCGTAAGCCAGTAAGAATTTGTGACATGGCTCTACAGCTTTGAAATACTGCAATTTAGAGATATTTACAATTAAAATATAAAAAAGTCAAAAATCAATTTTGTCGCCTGATGGACTAGCGGCGAAATTTCTTCAGAAATCGAAAGAGCATAGACCGCGGATAATTTGTAACACAAAAGAAAATGTTTGCAATTGTGGAATTTTATAGAAATACGCCACAATTTGCCAAAATTCTACAAATTGTCAAAAGCGTCATAACGCAGAAATGCATACACCAAACGAAAGCCCTATGTAGAGAACGACTGCACCAAACGGTTGGCAAGTTTTTTGTTCGATGTGGCGTATTCCCACAGGCATAAAACTTCAGATGAACGGCGTCGTATCATGCCGATACCATATAGCGAACGCGGCGATATCACTGAGCTTTAGATCAGTTGTACAGACAACCATATCGTGTGAATTGCTGCATTTGAATTGTGGTACACGTTTTCAAGATACATTCGCTAGATGCGGCTAATTATGCGAATGAAATTCACTATACTGTTCACCAAGATTTGACAGACACAAAGTATAGGTTGAACTTTTTACACACACAGCTTGTCTATAGTATACGTGACACGAAGCACAGTACCACAAACAAAGTACCCAACAGAAGTTCTGATCAGATTGGTGGCCAATGGGAGGTATGCCTTTCAACACCCCCACTGCGACCGAAAATGGGGTTGGTCACGTTCGGAACCATAAATAATTATTGCAGCGGCTAATCAGGTTCATGGTTTGACTTGCAAAATCCAAGATATCCTATATACTAAGCGCCATAGAGTGTGTCTGTCTGTTTGTCTGCTTGTTTGTTTGTTTGTTTGTTAACACGATAACTCTCGACAACGCTGACGGATTCTGGAGATCAATAGCTCAAAAGAACCGCCTTGGCCTGGAATAGAACGTCTCCTATTGTGGGCTTTGGCCGATGTCTAAATTCCACAAAAATCACGAAAATATCTACTGCACAGTACATTCTGAGCACTAAGGAGTGACTGTTGGTCGATTTCGAGCAGATTTTGCTCTATTGTGTCACCATTCGCTACAGAGCTATCGCTGCGAGACTCTAAGGTGTATTCAGAGGCACAGGAGCAGGTGCGATGGTAAATGCAGGCACTGGCAGGGGCACAGTGTCAAACGATTTTAGATCAATCTGAAAACACCTATGGGCTAAGCAGAAACATCGGTGAGTTTAATTTAGTGTATTCTGAGGCATGAGGGCTGGTGTAACCATAAAATCAGGCACTGGCAGGGGCACAAGGTCAAAGGACGTTGGATCTAACCTATTGGCTGTTGTGAACAGTGGCTGGGTGCCACAGGTCAATACATGGGGTGCCTGTGTATGCACAATTTCTATACGCTTTTGAGCATAGACTATGCCAATAGAGTATCTCCTACGGGCTAAAGGCTCTAGTCCTATATACTAAGCGGCATAGAGTGTGTCTGTTTGTTAACATGATAACTCTTGACAGGGTTGACGGATCCTGGAGATCTATACATCAAAAGAACCGCCTTGGTCTGGAATAGAAAACGTCCTACTGTGGACTTTGGCTGATATCCAAATTCCATAAAAATCATGAAAATATCGACTGCACAGTACATTCTGAGCACAGAAGGCACCACACGCTGCGACTGACGATTCATTTCACGCCAAAGGCGCATTACAGTGTCACCATTCACTAAAGAGTTGTCGTTGTGAGACTCGAAAGTGTATTCGCAGGCACTGCATGATTCTGGATCGCAGGCACTAAACTATTCTGGATCTATGTCAAATGATTTTACATCTATCTGAAATCTCCTACGGGCAAACACCAAATGTCTATGGGCTAAACCCAAGCGTCAACAGTGTATTTACAGGCACGGGAGCTGGTACGATCCTAAATGTAGGCACTGACAGGGGCACAGGGTCAAATGACTTGAGATCTATCTGAAATGTCCTATGGGCTAAACCCCATAGTCTATGGGCTACACCCAAGCGTCTATTGTGTATTTACAGGCACAGGAGCTGGTGCAATCCTAAACGTAGGCACTGGCAGGGGCACAGAGTCGAATGACTTGAGATCTATCTGAAATGTCCTATGGGCTAAACCCAATCGTCTATTGTGTATTTACAGGCACAGGAGCTGGTGCGATCCTAAACGTAGGCACTGGCAGGGGCATAGGGGCGAATGACTTGAGATCTATCTGAAATGTCCTATGGGCTAAACCCAATAGTCTATGGGCTAAACCCAAGCGTCTATTGTGTATTTACAGGCACAGGAGCTGGTGTGATCCTAAACGTAGGCACTGGCGGGGGCACAGGGTCCAATGACTTGAGATTCTATCTGAAATGTCCTACGGGCTAAATTCAATTGTCTATGGGCTAAAACCAAACCAAGTGTCTATTGCATATTTACAAATGACTTGAGATCTAACTGTAATGTCCAGCGGTGCACTGAATTCGATGATTGGATTATCTCCTTCATGCTCTGCAGCTTACTCATATGGGCTATTGACCATAGGGATTCTCCTACGAGCTAAAGGCTCTAGTCCTATATACTAAGTGCCATAGAGTGTGTCTGTTTGTTTGTTACCACGATAACTCTCGACAACGTTGATGGATTGCGATGGTCTATACATCAAAAGAATCAGCGTTGGGTTGCGTTCTTTCCCTTCTCGTGACTGGTCTCGCTGTGAGGCTTCAGCCATCTCAAGGCCTTCAGGTGGGTCACCGTCTGCTTCAGAGGTGCCCGTCTCATCTCCTTTTGTGTGCGCACCCTCTACCCATCCTCCGAAATTTGGGGCCCCGTTGGAGGATGAGGAGTTTGTGATCATCCTGATCACATCTCTTCCCCCCATGTGCCAGTCACCGTATGCTTGCGGACCTCTCTCATCTGGGACCTCCAAGTCCTCAGGGTTCGATTCAACTGTGGGGTCATTCGAGTTTTGGTGTGGCATGACGTGAGAATAGTCGTAATTCTGCGACTCGTCGAACTCTGTTTCCGACGTACTCACATAGTTCACTCTATTGGCGGGTCGGAAGTGAGGGGCGCCTCTTCCCCTCGGCCTAGTACCTCGAGCCCTATTATTGGGCCTGTAATTGTTGGGCATTGCAGTGTTGCAGTTCCTTGCAAAGTGTCCCTTCTTGCCACAGCGGAAGCAGACTAGCTCATTGGTCTGATCGTGACTCGGCTGCCTGGGCACAAATGAATTATTGGTCATAGTGGCATAGCTGGGCAATGTGGATTGGGCATTTGTGGCAGGTTGTTCAGCGAACGTGACGTGCTTATCCCTCGGTTTCTCTCGTCTCTCGAGTCGGCGCAAACGATCGAGGACTTCATCCATCTTGTCACTAGGGGCATTTTGAACATCACCATTTCTCAGTGCGCGAACTCTGCCCGGACTACGACTCTGCGAGGAGTACCGGGACCTCTCTCCCGAAGGAGACCTGCTTGGGTACCTGTCCCTGCCCTCGCGATGGCGTCTGAATCTCCATTCGTCACTTCGTGACCGATCAGGCGATCGTGATTGGGTGCGGTAGCTGTCTCTGTGACCACTGTAGCTGCGACGTTCTTGGGATCTGCTGGGGTATGAACTGGCAGGCCTGTCATAACGTTCTCTGCTCGGTTGGTCTTGGAGGAAGGGTCCTGTCTCATACCCGTCGCGGTTATAAGGTGGGATATTTCGGTAAAAGTCTTGGTTTTGCACCACGAGTTTCTCGGCACTATCAAATTGATTGGCCAACTTCACCGCATCAGCCAGCGTTTGTGGTGGGGGCAATTGTGTCAACAACTTTGCCGCGTGCCTTGACGCCATCATGAATTGTTGCCGGCACCTTGCCGCGATACGCTCTGGGTCATTCTCATCTTCGGGGAATATGATTTTGGCAATGTTCTCCAATTGAGTGGCAAATTGGGCATGAGGTTGGTTCCTTCCTTGTCTTTTACGCGCAAACTCTACTGCAAACCAAGAGCGTGTTTCGTCGGTTATGAATGCTTCCTCCATGGCAGCGACCAAATCGTCCCAAGTGTTTCCTTCAGTCTCCTCGATTGCTTTTAATTCATCAGCGAAGCCTTTGTACTTGCCCAGTGCGGTACCTCTGAGATATGTACTAATGTGACGTTTTTTTGCCGAATTGTTCCATCCTACTTGAAGGGCATATTTGTCGAAACTTTTGAGCCATTCGTAGAAATTCTCCGAGATTTCTCCATGAAATGACCTGTGTGGACCTGTGGGCAACAGTGGGCCTGGGACAGTGTTGGTTACTGTGTCCACGAGAGCCTGGCCGGCGCGTGTGAATGCTTGGGTCAGATTTTGGGCAAATTGATCAGCCATATCTGGCGCTTGAAACCCTGTACTACAGTCCCGTTCAGAAGTCGGGCCTCATTCAACATGCAGTGCATGTTTATCCTGATCCTCAGGCAATTACGCGCAATTCAAATTATTACACACTGGGCGCCCTTGGTCCCGAAACGACTTTGATATCGGCTAATTACTACGGTAAAATATTTGCATAGTAGACGTGCTTGCCTGAGCATCACGGCCTACATGCGCGACCATGCATACTGCGGTATATGAGGCCCGACTTCTGACCGGGACTGTATCGGGATCGTCAAAATCGGCGCGCGAGTCTTGGAAACTGTCTAGAGATTCGTTGGACTGATCTGCAACTTCCGCGGCCGCTGCTGAGGACGTCTCAGAGTCAATCAAATTTGGGGCCTGATATTCCAAGGGTGCAGCAGCAGTAGATGTTTCAGGTATCCTATGCTGGGGCAAGAGTTCGACCTTCTCTTTACGAGGGTGCTTAGGCAAACCTTTGTATTCTGGCGGTCCTGTACTGCGAGTAAGCGGGGTTTGACCGTCTGACATAAACTCCAACCAATTTCAGGGTCAATTCTGTTCTCACTTTGTTTCTGGGCTATGCTCGTTCGCTCCGGTTCTAACACTTTAAACTGGGGAATGCTGTGGCAGAACGAGCTGTGTCAGAACCCTGCTCGCTGCGCCAAGTGTAACGCTTGGTGTTTCGTCCCTACCGTAGTCTACCGTGTCACGTCCGTTTGACTCTACTTATTGCTGTGCCACAGTTATTTGAAGTTCAATTTCAGTGAAAGTACGCTAATCTCGTAGCCTGATGTCGTGCAAAGGGTGGTGTTGGTGGTAACGGAGGTGGTACCGACAGCTTACTTATGTGTGCAAGATGAACGGGGGCACTTGTGGTATCGATGGATCACGGCACAGAACACGCCAACGAATATTCTATCAGTTCAAATCACAACTTAGTTACGACGAGCGGCGAAACCTAAGAAGGTGTCCGTCTCTCTCTCTCCACTCCTTTTATGCGTGTGCCTCGAGAGTCTGGGGTAAGTGGGTCAAGGAAGGAGGGAAACTTGTGTCAAACCGGCTCTACTGTGCTAAAGTCCCTGGGTCATTTTCGGTACTCCACGCGCATCTCCGCTTGACTGCCTTCACGGGCGTCTGCGCGCGGGAGCCGCGAACTTTCTACAAAATAATCCTGTAATCGCACGTTCGCGTCTGGGGAAAACGGGGGAACACTCTCACGCCGGGGGAACACGAGGAAGGCGGCAGCGTGCGCGGAGGCCGACTGGCACGTGAATATCGGCCGAATGAGATGCGGTGACGGCGTTGTAATGTACGCGCTCAACTAAGTGGCAACGAGCAAAGGGTGACATGGCAGCGCATGTACGTACTCACACCTGGGCAAAGAGATGGGTCACTTTGGCAATGTTCACACCGTACGGGTTACTCGGGTCATGTGGGGCATATGGGGCACGTTACATGGCCGAGGTGACCAGTCGCGACGAAGCGCAAGCGGGCAGCGTGCCCTTCCCCTAACAGATGGCCGAGGTGACCAGTCGCGACGAAGCGCAAGTGGGCAGCGTGCCCTTCCCCTAACAGATGGCCGAGGTGACCAGTCGCGACGAAGCACAAGTGGGCAGCGTGCCCTTCCCCTAACAGATGGCCGAGGTGACCAGTCGCGACGAAGCGCAAGTGGGCAGCGTGCCCTTCCCCTAACAGATGGCCGAGGTGACCAGTCGCGACGAAGCGCAAGCGGGCAGTGTGCCCTTCCCCTAACAGATGGCCGAGGTGACCAGTCGCGATGAAGCGCAAGTGGGCAGCGTGCCCTTCCCCTAACAGATGGCCGAGGTGACCAGTCGCGACGAAGCGCAAGTGGGCAGCGTGCCCTTCCCTTAACAGATGGCCGAGGTGACCAGTCGCGACGAAGCGCAAGTGGGCAGCGTGCCCTTCCCCTAACAGATGGCCGAGGTGACCAGTCGCGACGAAGCGCAAGTGGGCAGCGTGCCCTTCCCCTAACAGATGGCCGAGGTGACCAGTCGCGACGAAGCAGATTGTTCGATTGGGTGGAAATTGTTCTACCATTCATTTTTTCCTCCTATCCCAAGGGGGAAGTTGTTATTTTAGGGAAATTGTTCTACTGCTGCACTGAGCAGTTATTCTATGCACACGCCATGGCTTCCAAACAAGTAAGAGTAGGCTTACAGCCATCTAGAGAAGTGCATGCAAGAATGATTTGTGTTCCAACACTCGCTTGCGTGGCACTTCGTGTGCTTTTCTGATTTCGCAGTAACAGACGAGTAATATGATGCCCTATGTGCTCATCTGCTGTCGGAGGACAAATGTCAGCACACAAGTGATTCAAGTACCACTCCAGCATTACCACAGTATTTACGTCCGTGCACGCACACCACTGTCTCGTCGGCGACAGTGAACAGTTTCAGCACAAACTACTGGGTGTTCACATGTTGCAATCCTTGCACATTAAATATTTGGTCGTGTTGAATGTCGACGAGCAAAAGTGAACGAGTGTGTGTTCTATCGCAGAGTTGGGTGGCACATGATGACCAAGTTAGGTCGACATCTTCAGTAGTCTCATCACATTGACCAATCAGCTTCGTCTCTTAGCTTCCGCGACTTCATCATTGTAGGCGGGGTTGGTCATGAGCTCGTCCCTAACTGCTGCCAGAATTCGGCCAGGCCAGTTCTGCCCAGTCCACTTCTGGTTGATTGGCTTCACTGCGTCCCAGCGGTTTGCCTTTGCCCCACCTTATTCGACTTCACAGAGACACCCATTCTCACCCTTGTGGTCTTCGACCCCAGCTTCTTCACTTTCCTCAAGGACGTATCAGGGTGACCAATAGAAACTCATTTTAGTTTCAGTTTCAGCTTCAGTTGAAATTAAGGTGCTGGCTGAGTTTCAGTTTCAGTTTCAGTTTCAGTTATGGAATCCGCGCGAGTTTCGATTCAGTAACTGAAACTGAGTTTCAGTTATTGAAGGTTCAGAAAGTCACAACTAATTGCTCAAAATCGTTCTTGTGGGATGATATTTAGCGGACTAAGGAGCGATTTCTAAACTTGGGATGCCATCCTCGCATATTTGGACCTAAATATGAAGAAACCGTCCACATATGTAGAATAATTCGGCTAGAATTTTATGAAAAATCCGCTGAAATTCGGTAAAATTTGACATTCAAATAACTGAAACTAAACTGTGAGCTTCAGTTTCAGTTTCCGTTTCAGTTATGGAATCCGCGCGAGTTTCGATTCAGTTTCAGTTTCAGTTAACTGATTGTAACTGAAACTGAAACTGAAACTAGTTTAAGTTTCTATTGGACACCCTGGGACGTATTTGAGGCGAAGCAAGGTCCGGTTCACACAGTGGTCGTCTACACACAAGTGCAACAACTGACAATTTCAACAGACAATGGGTGTGTGACGGCCTGTCAACTGAGCCATTTTGCGCTGTGTTTTACCTCCTTTCTCTCTCACTAACAATTTTCTTCGCCAAACCAAAACGGCCACAACTTTTCAGACTCTACGTTCACGGAAACTCAGACACTAAGACTAAACAACCTCTGTCGCGCCACCACCTTATACGGGTCTAGAATCGTACTACGAGACCGTTCT
>JASAMZ010007219.1:0-11770 GCA_030248115.1 Linhomoeus sp. GSCO2_2 | reverse complement strand
AACACCGTTCTGCCTGAGATACTTCGTAATTCGGCCAGTATACTTGGGGTCGCGTAGGTCCTCGCACTGGCCGAATAGCCACTGGATCGTGTCAGGCTTGATGAGCGCCCTGTCGTTGGTGTTCAATGTTCACGTGGTGCTAAACGAAAGCTCATTTCTAGTAGAACTAAAACAAATTGATTATAATTAGCGTGTGCTTACCCACAGGCGTACATGGCTGAAGATGTCAGCATTTGCTCTAATGCTGTGGATCAATTGGGGGAGGACTATCACCCAGTGATAGAGTTTGACGAAGAGCCAACCGTCATTACCACAAGGCCGATTCACCACCTGGATGTCAACTCCTACGTCAACGTGGTCGTCATGGAACGCGACAGGGTGCTGATCGCGTAGTTGGCCAAGAAGCCCGCAGGGGCAAGAGGCCCGCAGACGCGGAGGGGGCAAGAGGCCCGCGATGGAGGGGCAACAGGCCCGCGATGGAGGGGCAACAGGCCCGCAATGGAGGGGCAACAGGCCCGCGATGGAGGGGCAACAGGCCCGCGATGGAGGGGCAACAGGCCCGTGATGGAGGGGCAACAGGCCCGCGATGGAGGGGCAAAAGGCCCGCGATGGAGGGGCAACAGGCCCGCGATGGAGGGGCAACAGGCCCGCGATGGAGGGGCAAAAGGCCCGCCATGGAGGGGCAACAGGCCCGCGGCATAAGCGCAAGAGGCCCGCGGGGGCAAGAGGCCCGCAAGGTAGGGGCAAGAGGCCCGCGGTAAAGGTGCAAGAGGCCCGCGAAGGGTGAGCAAGAGGCCCGCGCTGCCGAAAGGCTCTCCATCCAATTTGTGTACATGTACATATGTGCGCAACTTTGAGAATGTTTCTCGTTGAATTGGACATGTAAACATGTTCATCCCAAACTACGACCTCGCAATCACAACGCTCAGCCAGACAGATTCACCCACAGAACAGGCACTAATCGCCAGCTGTTGTCAAAATTGAGTGCATGTAGTCGAGGTGATTCAGAAAGAGAGCCAGCAGCGCTTGGTTAGAATTCTGGGTGTCTTGCACTTTTATGCACTCTACAAATATGATACTAAAACTGGCAATCAGGGATGACCATAGAAACGCATTTAGTGTCAGTTTTATTAGAAATTAGAATTTTTCTTGAGTTACATTTTCAATTATTGAAACTGAGTTTCACAACAACCACGCCTGCGATGCTACATGCAAGCTTGACTGGACGCTCTGTAGAGTCGTTGATTGATCTTAAACTATTTTGTAGTCAACGAACAAAGAGGTCCTGTCTTTGCGTTTACACTTGTCGTGATGTTGGCCTTACGTTAGCCATTGTAGAGCCGTTGATCGCCATAAGACTGGTCAGTGGATTAGGGTTGCTATTTGTCTAGAAGGGTTTGTTGGCAGTGGGTGGCGGAGTGTGGTTAAAGTGTGAATGAACTTAACATACAGAAAGCAATCGACCGCTTCACTTCTAGGCGCGCAAGTATTCGTTCAACTTGTTCATTGAGAATGGCAGTTACCACCACTTCGAGCTCCTGTCCGCCGCAAGTTCTTCCATGGCCGATTCTCAGCAGCAGGCGGTTACCGGAAAGGCGAGTGCCGAAGGCGGCGACATGTCCTGCATGGTCGACCTTGATGAGGAGAGTGCCCCCGCTGCCGCAAGCACCTGGCTAGATGCGACGTTGGTCGATACAGTCCCGACGGCCGCGACGACTGACAAGGCGGATGGAGGACTGAGCGACTCGAGCTGTCCGTCGGATGGATGTCACTACGAGGTGTACATGCCGTCGCCGTCCAACTTTCCGCCGATTGGGTGAAGTTTTGCCGTAAGGGTCCGTTTGCCGTAAGAGTGGGAACTTTGCCTAGGGTCCGTTTGCCGTATATCTTGATGGGAACTTTTGCCATAAAGGCTGGAACTTTTGCCATCAAGCTGGGAACATTTGCCGTCAGGTAGGGTCCGTTTGCCGTCAATAGACGGTAATATGCACTATATGCACACATGAGGTGTGGCATAGTTCAACAATCGGGTTGAGCGCGTCAGCGCTCAACCCAATTTGTTCGGCCGGGGGGCCAGTGCGCCTCCGGGGACTACGGGTTAGTACTACGTCATATAGGTAGACTTAACCGATCGGGCTGAAATTTTCACCATAGTTGTTCATAGTAACAAGAAGTATTGTGCTAAAATTTCAGCCGGATCGGCTGAGTGGTTCCCGAGATATTAAACAAAAACTGTCGAAAAATTCATCAATCTTCATCTGATTGCCAGGTTTTCGGCCTCGTTCTCGCGAACGGTACCAGCTAGAAGAGTGGTTGACGGCTCGTTAGAATCGCCTAGTAGTAGGACCTTTTGTATTAAAAAATCAACGGGATCGGTTGAGTATTGCGGTCGTAGGCCCCGATCAAAAAAATGGCCGAAATTTTGGCTAAGTCCCGACTCCCAGACGCCCGAGCTCTGGTGGTGCATGCTGGGCCGCCAATCGAAGTGATCCACCCAAGACCACCATAGGGTGAATAAATGTGTAAAACATTTCATCTTCCTAAGTTGTGTGGTTCCTGAGATATGCATGCCCAAAAGTCGGAATCGGTACGGATCCGGGGCTCGGCTCCAGACGGCTGAGCTCTAGTGGTGCACGCTGGCGCGCCAATCGAAGTGATCCACCCAAGACCACCATAGGGTGAACAAATGTGTAAAACATTTCATCTTCCTAAGTTGTGTGGTTCCTGCGATATGCATGCCCAAAAGTCAGAATCGGTACGGATCCGGGGCTCGGCTCCAGACGGCTGAGCTCTAGTGGTGCACGCTGGCGCGCCAATCGAAGTGATCCACCCAAGACCACCATTATGACATTATGACGAAATCGTAAATTCGTATAGTCAATGTCGAAATGAACTGTAGAGTGGTGATATGTATTGGAGGTGTTGTGGGTGGACTCCAGAAGGGTGGTGGGTGACAGAATGACGTTATGACGAAATCGTAATTCGCATAGTCGTATAGCTGTCTGTGCATCCAACCTCCTGAGGCCAGATCTGTCTGTGCATCCAACCTTTTGTGGCCAGACCTGTCTGTGCGTCCAACCTCCTGTAGCCAGACCTGTCTGTGCGTGCATCCAACCTCCGGTGGCCAGACCTGTCTGGTCTGTGTCCCCACACCTACAACAGCAATCCTTTCAAAGCAGACCTGTCTATGTCACCTCTCAGCAAACCTGCTCTATGCCCCCCCCCCCCCCCCCTGAAGGTGTCCACTCTGTGGACATGGACAGGGTGTGTATTTCAGGAAAGTTCCCCCCTGCTGGGGGGTAAGGACAGGTGAATTTGTTCGTCCTTATGAAGACTGATGATGAACAGGCTGTGTATCTCAGATGACTTCGGGCCCTCTACTACACGGACAAATTCAGCGTGCTCTGTATATGGGTGCCCAACTCTCACTAAATTATGAGTCTCTGTGTTTGTCGTTTGTGTACTTACTGCAAGCAAATCGCTTACCCAGCAGTAGTGCAGAATGTGCATTTACCAACGTTATTACCTCCAGAAGCTCTGTTAGCAGGTGAAGCCATCTACTTGCGTGCATGGCTGAGCAGTCAAAGTGGGAGTTTGTGTTGTGTGAGATGCGGTGGCAGGCACTGAAGCCAAAGTTCAAAAGTTCAAAGTTTCTTCTGGACCAGACTGACACAGTACCATAGTACCGTAATCCAATCGCCAGGCGAATGGGGCGGACCAGTAAAGTATCACACGTGTGTTGATAGTGGTAGAGTGCGTTTGCCGCATGTACGTTGTGCGTACGTGATGAGCTTCGCGCGCGTGAACAGAGCACGCTGAATTTGTCCGTGTAGTAGAGGGCCCGAAGTCATCTGAGATACACAGCCTGTTCATCATCAGTCTTCATAAGGACGAACAAATTCACCTGTCCTTACCCCCCAGCAGGGGGGAACTTTCCTGAAATACTCCTTTCTTCACCGCTCAACGTCAACAAGCTGTGTGCCTAACAAGCTTTGTCTAACAAGCCGTGTGTGTAACAAGCTCCGGTATTAAAAAGTTGAGTTTGTATTCTGACTGAGATTGCATAGAGTTGCGTTCTTTCTGCAGAGAGTGCGAGAGTTCATCGCCCGCATGCTCCACTTCACGAGCTCCCACTTCGCAAGAGGGTATTGCATAGCAATATTGATTTCGCCCGCGATTTGGCTTTTAGAGCAAGAACATCCGTCTTTCAAGCAACGCTTTTAAAGAAGTGACAAAAACTTGTAAATGTTTTGGCAAACAATTGACAGAGCACAAAAGAGCGCACTACGAGCAATCAAACCGTGTCGCACTTCTGCATGTAGCAAAGAGCAATCTTAGTGTTAAAATATCGAGAATGCCATATTCTGCGGTGCGTGCTTGCGTTATTGGAAATTCATTGCTGTCGCATGAAAGAGCACGCCGAGAGCTTTCACCTGACGTGTCGATCGCGGCCCTATGACATAAGACGAGCGAGTTAGAGCAGTTTTGTGCTTGTGCACATTCGAGTTACTGTAACTCGCGAAATTCAAACTTTTGAGTTTCGACCAAATGGGGGAACAAATGATCATTGAGTCGAGAGCTATCCAGTGAGCTCGAGATCGTCTCTCTACGACGCAAGTTGAGCGAGTTAGAGCGGTCTTAGCGTCAAAATCCCGAGAATGGCGTTTTCCGCGGTGCGTGTTTGTGTCATTAAAAAAATTGTTGCTGCTGCATGAAAGGGCACGTCGAGAGCTTTCACCTGACGTGTCGATTGCCGCACTACGACGTTAGACGCGAGAGCTAGAGCCGTTTTGTGCTTTTGTACCTTCGAGTTACTGTAACTCGCGAAATTCAAACTTTCGAGTTTCGACCAATGGGAGAACAAATGATCAGTGAGTCAGGAGCTATCCAAAAAGCTCGAGATCGTCTCTCTACGACGCAAGTTGAGCGAGCTAGAGCGATCTTAGCGTCAAAATGCCGAGAATGGCGTTTTCCGCATTGCGTGTTTGCGTAATTGAAAAAACTTTTGCAGCCGCATGAAAGAACACGTCGAGAGCTTTCATCTGACGTGTCGATTGTCGCTCTACGACGTAAGACGAGCGAGCTAGAGCCGTTTTGCGTTTTGACCTTCGGGTTACTGTAGCGCGCGCAATTCAAACTTTTGAATGTCGATTTCTCGAGGCACATTACCAGTGAGTCGAGACCTATCCGTAGAGCCCAAGATCGTCTCTCTACGACTTTCCAACGCCGAGATCTGAGAGCGTGACGCACGCACGCACGCACGCCGAGCTCTCGTAGGGTGTCGCCCGCCTGAGGGCGGGCGAAAAAAGTTCAACCTATACTTTGTGTCTGTCAAATCTTGGTGAACAGTATAGTGAATTTCATTCGCATAATTAGGCGCATCTAGAGAAGGTATGTTGAAAACGTGTACCACAATTCCAGTGCAGCTATTACCACGATACGATTGTCTGTACAACTGATCTAAAGCTCAGTGATATCGCCGCGTTCGCTATATGGTATCGGCATGATACGACCCCGTTGATCTGAAGTTTTGTACCTGTGGGAATCTAACGGAACATCTAAAATCTACGGAACATCTAACAAAAAACTTGCCAACTGTTTGGTGCAGTCGTTCTCTACCAGGAATTTCGTTTGGTTGCGTATTTTGCGTTATGACACTTTTGTCAATTTATAGAATTTTGGCAAATTGTGGCGTATTTCTATACAATTCCACAATTGCAAACAATTTTGTTTGTGTTACAAATTATCTGCGGTCTATGCTCTTTCCATTTCCGAAGAAATTTCGCCGCCAGCCCATCAAACGAAAATGTCGATTTTGACATTTTTTCATCTTAATTCTAAATATCTCGAAATGGCAATTTACGAAAACTGTAGAACCATGTCACAAATGCTTATTAGCTTACGACCTTTCAATTTCTGCATTCACATTCGTCAATAAATGACGTTCTATTTTTGTCAGTTTATGAAATTTTGACAAATAATTGCGTATTTCTATGAAACTCCACATTTGAAAAAAATTTCTTTTGTGTTACAAATTGTCCACGTCCTATGCTCTTTCCACTTCTGAAGAAATTTCGCCGCTAGCTCATCAGGTGAAAAAGACGATTTTCGACATTCTCATATTTTAATTGTAAATATCTCCAAATTGCAATTTTTCAAAACTGAAAAACTATGTCACAAATTCTTATTGGCTCACGACGTTTCAGTTTCTGCATTCACATTCGTCAATAAATGACGTTCTATTTTTGTCAATTTATGAAATTTCGACAAACAATTGCGTATTTCTATCAAATTCCACATTGACAAAAAATTTCTTTTGAGTTACAAATTATCAGTGGTCCGTGCTCTTTCCATTTCTGAAGAAATTTCGCGGTTAGCTCATCAGGTGAAAAAGTCGATTTTCGACATTTTTGAATTTTAATTGTGAATATCTCGAAAATGCGAAATTAGCAACAGAAACGGACATCGGATCCGTACTCAGCGACCTTGACTCTACTTGACCACATATGTCACATATCTTACTTCGGTGCCACGGACGGACGGACAGACAGACAGACAGACAGACAGACAGACAGACAGACATTGTCATCCGTATATATACACCTCGCCGCGCTGAGGCGCGGCGAAAAAACTGTGGCACCACGTTGGCGTCAGTGTAAACTTGAGAGCATGTGCGCGATAATGTGCACTGGATAGTGAAGTGCCGCTAGACATTTAGTCGACAATCTGTATTTAGTCGTCATTTAGTCGACATTTAGGCGCTTATAATTGTCTCAACTGATCCATAAATGGATCAGAGAAATTCGCCGCAGGCACACAGTGCAATAAAAGCGTCGAAATGGGACGACGCCCTATTCTTTTGGGCTTAGTGCTCGATGCATCCACACAACGATATGTTGAAATCTAAGCTGCTTAAAATTGCCAAAATTTAGAAATTCTGATAAAAACCTTAAACGTATACCTAAATTCTTTAATTATAAAATCTAGAACTATTTGCTAAATACTTGGCAGACTATGCCCGACACAACTATGCAAAGACATTTTGTAATTTAAGCTATTTGGAATTGTCGAAATTTGAGGATCTTAACAAAAATATCCCAAATTTCGTTAATTATAAAATCAGAAACTATATGTTAAATACTTGACAGACTATGCCCAATGCATCAACGCAAAGACATTGTGAAATTTAAGCTGTTGGAAGTGTCATAATTTGGGAATTTTGACAAAAACCTTGAAAATATCCCAAAATTCGCTAATTATAAAACTTAGAACGAGTTGCTCAATACTTGGCAGACTATGCTCGATACATCCGTGCAAAGAAGTTTTGAAATTTAAGCTGTGTGAAATTGACGAAATTTGGAAATTTTGACAAAAACCTTGAAAATATCCCTAATTTCGTTAATTATATTCGCTGAAACTATTTGCTAAAAACTTGGCAGACCATGCTCGATACATCCGTGCAAAGAAGTTCTGGAATTTAAGCTGTTTGAAATTGTTGAAATTTGGGAATTTTGACAAAAACCTTGAAAATATCCCTAATTTCGTAAATTCCAAAATCCGAAACTATGTCACAAATTCATCGCGTTGTATGCCCTTTCCATTTCAGCGAAAACTTTGCCGATACGACTTGTAAATAAAAGTGTCATTTTTTGACATTTTCATATTTTAATTGTAAATATCTCGAAATAGCGAAATTTGCAACAGAAACGGACAACGGCGCGTTACTCATATTGATGCTTATCAGTATGTACGTTGACGTATCATACGTAGTATGCATCAGTACGTTGACTTCAGCTTCTTGTTGCTTTCCTCCCTGTGGTTGTGGGGGTCGTAGGGGTAGTGACCTCCACGGGCGCCTCCCTCTTCGGACTTCAGCATACTGCTCGCCAGCAGCAATGCCAGTAGTACGACCACCCACCAATATCCTCTCCTTAATTTTCTGGCCGGCAAATGGTCTTCTTCTACCTTTCGTTGTCCGACTGACTACTGCCGGTTGCCGGCTGACGGGTGGAGCCAAGCGGACCTCGTACACCGGCTGTTTGTGAGGTTGACGACGGCAGTGTACAACGTGTAACGGCTACTATCGCCGTCGAATTTGCAACAGCTGTGATGGAAGCGACGGCCGACTGCCGCGAAATGGAGAGGTTGTTAGTGTAAGGTTAAGTTGTTCTAGTAAACTTTGCAACGTAAACTGCCGACGTTGCGTTACCCGAGCGAGCTAAGTCCTCAAAATAGACTTCTTTCTCGGAATGGGGATAGGCTATGCACGTCAGACGTACGAGAGATGCAACGGTGCCTTCTTTGATTTAGCGAATTTATAGGTGTGTGGCAACGCAAAGGGACGGTTTCAAAGCCACTGTTCGGTTTTCTTACCGATGAATTACTCGATTAACAGTGTCACAACTACAAGCTACTGGAACAAGTCAAGGTCTATGGGATCTACTTTAGCAGTCGATTTCTGACCTCAATCATTCATGGGCGATCTCGAGTTGCCGAATCGCAAATGCAGCGCTATCTCAAATTGACCCAATTGTGTACGACGCATGCTGAATTCGATTGTAGAACGCTGCATGTTGGTGACTCTAGCGAGTCCTTTACTGAGCACTACAGCGGGTGCGAAAAGTCTGAAACTTTTGACGCAATGTATCGGCATTTCATTGGGCCTTCAGCGCGAGAAAGGTAATTTTGTCAATTTTCGGAGTTTGCTTGCGATGGATAGTGATGTCGTGCTCTATTACTGGCCCTTGTTTGGTGACACTCCAGTCAGAAGCACTTTTCTGCACATGGACAAAGACAAACCGCACAATCCACAGGATCGACAATCCCTGCACCAAGCTGCCGACGCACACCCACTAATAAGAAGTCGCGTCTCTTCCTTCTTGCGGATTGTGCTAATAGGCTTGGCGATATCAGCTGACACGGTGTTGCTGACATCCGCGAACGCCTGGTTGTAGTGATGGCAACTTGAAAACCTTGTAAGTACTCACCCGATTTTACCCGGTTTTTAAAAACCGGGTATACTTACTTGGTACTTACCCGGTTTCGTTTAGTCGTACCCGGTTTATACTTACCCAGAATCGCCAAAAATAACCGGATGAAAGAAATTGCATTGTACCTGTTTTCGGAGGACCCAGAGACAGCCAACAGGTCCTGTCCGTTGTCAAACATTTTTCGCCGCATCCGGCAAAGGTCCTCGTAGTTGAAGCCATTGTGCTCGGCGGACAGCAGCATTTGCTGCCAGTGGAAACGCTCGGTGTCGATTCCGACGATTGGCAGACCGACAAGGAACGCGCCTCCAAGGCGAGCCTCTTGAGGGCGTTGAGTCCTCGGGCGTCGTGGTGGGGCCAGTAGCGGCCCACAGGCTGGATGTCGCTTGGCCTGCCAGGCCGCCGGCCGATGGTGTGGCGGAAGAAGTTGCGCAGATCGGCCCTCAGCCTCGGTGTAAACTCCTCCTCGAATTCGGCCATGGTCGCTCGCTCGAATCCAGTCAGTCGTCGTCGTACCCCTGGAAAGGTTTTCTGGGGGGAGGGGGGTAGACTTTCGGCTAGGGGGAGGGGGGGGGGCTTACCCCCCCCCCCCCCCCGGTTACACGTATGCAATGGACAACAGAGCGCGCAAGTAAAATGACTGCCCGATAACAGATCGCGAAAGCCGGTTTTCTGCCGCACTGGCCGGGAATGTGACAATGACGGATGGAATTCTTTCGGCCCAGAGCACGCGACAAAGAAGAGAAAATACCACCGCAAAACGAGAGCGGCCAAATTCGACGCAGCGGCAAACAACTAGGGTTAAGGCCGATTCACAATAACCGCAGGTTTGACCACAGACGCAGACCCAGACGCAGAAATGGCCACAGACCCGGTCTTAAATGACCACAGACGACCGCAGACCCAGGCGCAGACTCGACCGCAGCAAGTTGGTCTACTTTCAACTTTCTGCGCCCAGACCTGGGCGAAGATTTTTGAGAGCAACTGGTATTTGCGCGACCGCGCGTTGTCCTTGAACTACAGTAAGCAATCGCAGGGGCAATTTCCCTAGATTTTAGGAGGCCAGGTGTGCAGTTTAGGTTTAGATTCTGTAATTGTGTGATTGGCATACTGCACCACAGGAATTTATCGGTTGAGCTTTCGGCCCACGATCGGGACCATCCTCAGAACCTTATTTGTTTGGGTAATAACCCAAACTCAACCTTATTTGTTTGGGTTATTAGGTACCCAAACAAATAAGGTTCTGAGGATGGTCCCGATCGTGGGCCGAAAGCTCAACCGATAAATCCCTGTGGTGAAATATGCCAATCACACAATTACAGAAGGTAATTTCCCAAATTATTGGGTAGCTAGGAAAGCCAGATAGCCAGCGAGATGAGATGACCTGTGGTCAAAAGCGTTATTTGGATCTAGACGGCAATATTCTGTTGAAACTTGAAAATAAGTTCAAATGGATACTAACGGTCTACCTGCTATGGATAAGGACGGAGTGAAAGCTATGGATAAGGCATTTTGAGTAGATTTCGACAACCGACTCAAACACGCTTTCATGTGTATCGTATATGCAGATTTTGAATTGTGCGCTTGTACGCTTTCTCTATTGACCATGCCCCTCAAGGGTTCGCGCGCAAAAACCGCCCCAATTCAAATCTCTATCGAAGGTGTCTGTGGCGAAACCTGCGCCTATTCTGAAGGCGCAATAATCTGCGGCCGAGTCTGCGTCTGCGCCTGTGTCTGTGGCCAAACCTGCGTCTGCGCCTATGGTTAAACCTGCGGTTATTGTGAATCGGCCTTTAGTACCCATGCGGCCGCGACAGCTCCGACAGTTGAAAGAACGACGAACAGACAAGTGACGGATGGGAGGTGCAACTCGGGCTGATCAGATTATAATAGAGAATCAAGAATTTTTCTTTCAATGTGCTACTGGAGAACGTCGACTTTGGCGGCGAGCAGCTTGTGGTCGATGCCGCCAGCGCTGTGGAGGCCAACAAGGACAGCAACCCCACTCTGGTGATCACGACCTCTCCTCTAGAAGCCAACAGGGAGAACGCCCTGCCCTGGTAAACGCCTTGGAAGCCAACGTCGACCCGGGTATATACCGGGCGCAGAACTATAACATCGCCCGGTCGGCGTTCAACGTCGCTATGCGTCAGCAGCACACCACATTGATTCCATTGGTCGCCCAACGCGACAGCAGCGCCTTCATATTTCGCTGGGGCCGGCTCCAGGCTACGGCTTGACGTTCTTGGAGGACCCTAACAGCTGGGTTGGCCAACCCTGGGGCAGCGAAGAAAACGAAGCGCACAACAGGGGCATTTATCTGTACAGCACTATGTAATGCGCGCATTCTACGGCGCAAAGTCGTAGTAGAAGTCGTGGACGAGAAGACGGGCGGGAAACAACAAGAGCCGCCGTCAGAGAGTCCACTGAGCGGGTTCCCCCAGTCGGCCAAGTATGCCAATCGACATCCCCTCATTAGTTTGGGGACGGAGATCTTTTCATTCGCATGCAACGAAGCCAAGGTGGAACGCAATCACTCCATCCGTCCACTGGCCCAGTACAACGGGGGCCCCATCGACTGCCTGCTGCTACACTTTGAGCAGGACGGTCTGGACGTGCGGTCTCTCGACAGGGCGGCCGACTTCATTCTGTCCAACGGGGTGGATTCCATCAACCTCTACGGTCGCAGTCGGCAGTAGCAATGTGACCGAGGATTTTGCCAGTGAGTTGACCGCTTACACATTCGGTTCCCTGCTCTTTTATGCAGTAGACAAATGGATTTG
>JASAMZ010007218.1:0-25249 GCA_030248115.1 Linhomoeus sp. GSCO2_2 | reverse complement strand
TGTACTCGTTCAGTTACGTATTGCTTACGGAAACTATTTGCTAAATACTTGGCAGACTATGCTCGATACATCCGTGCAAAGAAGTTTTGAAATTTAAGCTGTTTGAATTTATCGAAATTTGGGATTTAAGACAAAAACCTTGAAAATATCCCTAATTTCGTGAATTCTAAAATCTGAAACTATTTGCTAAATACTTGGCAGACTATGCTCGACACATCCGTGCAAAGAAATTTTGAAATTTGAGCTGTTTGAAATCGTCGAAATTTAAGGATTTTAACAAAATCCTTAAAAATATCCTAAATTTCGTTAATTATAATTGCGGAAACTATTTGCTAAATACTTGACAGACTATGCTCGATACATCCGTGCAAAGAAGTTTTGAAATTTAAGCTGTTTGAAATCCTCGAAATTTAAGGATTTTAACAAAATCCTTACAAATATCCTAAATTTCGTTAATTATAATTGCGGAAACTATTTGCTAAATACTTGACAGACTATGCTCGATACATCCGTGCAAAGAAGTTTTGAAATTTAAGCTGTTTGAATTTGTCGAAATTTGGGAATTTTGACAAAAACCTTGAAAATATCCCTAATTTCGTGAATTCCAAAATCCGAAACTATTTGCTAAATACTTGGCAGACTATGCTCGACACATCCGTGCAAAGAAATTTTGAAATTTAAGCTGTTTGAAATCCTCGAAATTTAAGGATTTTAACAAAATCCTTAAAAATATCCTAAATTTCGTTAATTATAATTGCGGAAACTATTTGCTAAATACTTGACAGACTATGCTCGATACATCCGTGCAAAGAAGTTTTGAAATTTAAGCTGTTTGAATTTGTCGAAATTTGGGAATTTTGACAAAAACCTTGAAAATATCCCTAATTTCGTGAATTCCAAAATCCGAAACTATGTCACAAATTCATCACGTCTTATGCCCTTTCCATTTCAGCAAAAACTTTCTCGATACGACTTGTAAATAAAAGTGCCATTTTTGACATTTTCATATTTTAATTGTGAATATCTCGAAATAGCGAAATTAGCAACAGAAACGGACAACGGCACGTTACTCAGCGCATTCGACTCCATCGGATGGCACTAACCGTCGTGTCTAGTTGTTCCGGACAGACAGACAGACAGACAGACACACACACAAACAGACAATAGCGTCCGTATATATACTCGCCGCCCTGGGGGGCGGCGAAAAAACCGCTTGGCGATCCGATTTGTGTAGCGCGAGAAAAGCTGTTAAGATGATTCTGTTCAATCCGACGCTCCCTATAGCACTCCTGCTTTTGCAAAGCGGAGTGCCAAAAAGCACCGAGTAATCGGCATTGACGAAGCCAGAAGTGACCCGTGGGTTTGTGTAAGACTCCAGACGTGCCTTTTGTTCGCCGCGCCTCAGCGCGGCGAGGTGTATATGTCACAGGCGATGGCCGTCTTCAGGCGATAGCCGTCTAGACTCAGCGCATTCGACTCCATCGGATGGCACTAACCGTCGTGTCTAGTTGTTCCGGACAGACAGACAGACAGACAGACACACACACAAACAGACAATAGCGTCCGTATATATACTCGCCGCCCTGGGGGGCGGCGAAAAAACCGCTTGGCGATCCGATTTGTGTAGCGCGAGAAAAGCTGTTAAGATGATTCTGTTCAATCCGACGCTCCCTATAGCACTCCTGCTTTTGCAAAGCGGAGTGCCAAAAAGCACCGAGTAATCGGCATTGACGAAGCCAGAAGTGACCCGTGGGTTTGTGTAAGACTCCAGACGTGCCTTTTGTTCGCCGCGCCTCAGCGCGGCGAGGTGTATATGTCACAGGCGATGGCCGTCTTCAGGCGATAGCCGTCTAGACGGCTGTCGCCTGGTCGATCAGGCCGCGGCCGTCTAGACGGCAATCGCCTGATGCGTCAGGCCGCGGCCGTCTAGACGGCAATCGCCTGATGCGTCAGGCGATGGCCGTCTTGACTTTCTCTGTATTAGTTTTGGACACAGTATATTCCTTCCAGTTCAGGCTATGCTTAGGCTCGCCCTGCGCCCACAGTTCACAAGAGTCAGTCGGCGTCGCAGTCTGGCGGGTCGAAGCTTAGGCTTAACGCGACCGGTGACCGACTTCAGGGCGCGCGGAGCGCGCCCTGAAGTTGGTGGTCGCGCTAAGCCTCAGCTGAGACCCGCCAGGCGCGACGCCGGCCGAGTTTTAGTGCAAACTGTAAGTGGAATAAGCACTCCTCCATTTACTTCACCTCCTGCTCAGGCCTGCTGTGCCCCTTCCCTGCTAGCGCTGGCGACAGCTTTCATTTTGAAGACGGCTGCTGACTGGTCCATCAGGCGATAGCCGTCTTTTCGAGCAGAAGACGGCCATCGCCTGACGCACCAGGCGATGGCCGTCTTTTCCCCGAGAAGACGGCCGCGGCCTGATCGACCAGGCGATAGCCGTCTAGACGGCTATCGCCTGAAGACGGCTACTGACTGCAACATATATATACGGATGACAATGTCTGTCTGTGTGTGTGTGTGCCCGTCCGTCCGTCCGTCCATCCGTGGCACCGAAGTAAGATATGTGGCATATGTGGTCAAGTAGAGTCAAGGTCGCTGAGTACGGATCCGATGTCCGTTCCTGTTGCTAATTTCGCATTTTCGAGATATTCACAATAAAAATTCAAAAATGTCGAAAATCGACTCTTTCACCTGATGAGCTAACCGCGAAATTTCTTCAGAAATGGAAAGAGCACGGAGCGCTGATAATATGTAACCCAAAAGAAATTTTTTGTCAATGTGGAATTTGATAGAAATACGCAATTGTTTGTCAAAATTTCATAAATTGACAAAAATAGAACGTCATTTATTGACGAATGTGAATGCAGAAACTGAAACGCCGAGAGCCAATAAGAATTTGTGACATAGTTTTTCAGTTTTGAAAAATTGCAATTTGGAGATATTTACAATTAAAATATGAAAATGTCAAAAATTGTCTTTTTCGCGTGATGAGCTAGTGGCGAAATTTCTTCAGAAGTGGAAAGAGCATAGGCCGTGGACAATTTGTAACACAAAAGAAATTTTTTCAAATGTGGGATTTCATAGAAATACGCAATTATTTGTCAAAATTTCATAAATTGACAAAAATAGAACGTCATTTATTGACGAATGTGAATGCAGAAATTGAAAGGTCGTAAGCTAATAAGCATTTGTAACATGGCTCTACAGTTTTGAAATATTGCAATTTAGAGATATTTTCAATAAAAATGTAAAAATGTCGAAAATCGACCCTGTCGCCTGATGGACTAGCGGCGAATCTATAAATTGACAAAAGCGCCATAACGCGAAATACGCAACCAAACGGAATTCCTGGTAGAGAACGACTGCACCAAACAGTTGGCAAGTTTTTTGTTCGATGTGCCGTATTCCAACAGGTACAAAACTTCAGATCAACGGCGTCGTATCATGCCGATACCATATAGCGAACGCGGCGATATCACTGAGCTTTAGATCAGTTGTACAGACAACCGTATCGTGGTAATAGCTGCATTTTAATAGTGGTACACGTTTTCAAGATACCTTCTCTAGATACGGCTAATTATGCGAATGAAACTCACTATACTCTTCACCAAGATTTGACAGACACAAAGTATAGGTTGAACTTTTTACACACACAGCTTGTTTCGCTCGGCCTCAGCCGAGCGAACCCTATCAAGAGCTCGGCGTGCGTGCGTGCGTACGTACGTTCGTACGTTCGTACGTACGTACGTGCGTCACGCTCGCTTCGGGCTTAATAACTCGCTCGTCTGACGTCGTAGGATGGAGTTTGAGACGTCGACGGGTAGCCTGCTGACTCCTCTCGCCATCTGAGTGTTCAAAACTGAAATAAGTTTTCAAACTCGCGCGCTACAGTATCCCAAAGTGGGGTCCATTTTAAGACAAAAGTTGACCGAAGCTAGTCAAATCGCATATCAAAGTGAAGCGCTCGAGCTCCTGAGCACGAATCCGACAACAAAAAGTTTCAAAAGTTTAAACAGAGAGCTACAGTAACCAAAACGCGTCGAAAACTGGAAACGACACGCTTGCTTCGGGCTTAATAACTCGCTTGTCTGACGTCGCTGGGTTGAGTTCGACACATCGACGGGTAGTCCTCGGACTACTCTCGCCATCTGAGTGTTCAAAACTGAAATAAGTTTTCAAACTCGCGCGCTACAGTATCCCAAAGTGAGGTCCATTTGAAGACAAAAGTTGACCGAAGCTAGTCAAATCGCATATCAAAGTGAAGCGCTCGAGCTCCTGAGCACGAATCCGACAACAAAAAGTTTTAAAAGTTTAAACAGAGAGCTACAGTAACCAAAACGCGTCGAAAACTGGAAACGACACGCTTGCTTCGGGCTTAATAACTCGCTCGTCTGACGTCGCTGGGTTGAGGTCGACACATCGACGGGTAGCCCTCGGACTACTCTCGCGAACTGTGATGTCGAAATAATAACAAGGTTTAAAAATTGCGCGCTACAGTATCCCGAAGTAATGTCCGCGAAAAGTCAAAATTTCATCGAACCTAGCCGAATCGCATATCAGAATGAAGCGCTCGATCTCCTGAGCACGAATTCGACAACAAAAAGTTTTAAAAGGTCAGTGAGAGGGCTACAGTAACCAAAACGCGATGAAAGCTGCAGATTTTGGTTTGTTCTTGGCACTCGTGCGTTGCAGAGCGGCGGGCTTGACATCGCTGAAGAGGTCACTGCAAGCCAACATCAAATCATGCTCACAATTAACCTGTAGTTTTGCGCTAGATTCCAGTGTCTTTTTTCGCCCGGCCTCAGCCGGGCGACACCCTACGAGAGCTCGGCGTGCGTGCGTGCGTGCGTGCGTGCGTGCGTCCGTCACGCTCTCAGATCTCGGCGTTGGAAAGTCGTAGAGAGACGATCTTGGGCTCTGCGGATAGGTCTCGACTTGCTGGTAACGTGCCTCGAGAAAGCGACATTCAAAAGTTTGAATTGCGCGCGCTACAGTAACCCGAAAGTCGAAACGCAAAACGGCTCTAGCTCGCTCGTCTTACGTCGTAGAGCGGCGATCGACACGTCAGGTGAAAGCTCTCGACGTGCTCTTTCATGCGGCAGCAAAAGTTTTTTAATTACGCAAACACGCACCGCGGAAAACGCCATTCTCAACATTTTGACGCTAAGATCGCTCTAACTCGCCCAACTTGCGTCGTAGAGAGAGGATCTCGAGCTTATTGGATAGCTCTCGACTCACTGATCATTTGTTCTCCCATCGGTGTAAATTTAAAAGTTTGAATTGCGCGCGCTACTGTAACCCGAAGGTCAAATCGCAAACCGGCTCTAGTTCGCTCGTCTTGCGTCGTAGAGCGGCAATCGACACGTCAGGTGAAAGCTGTCGACGCGTTCTTCTATGCGGCAGCAAAAGTTTTTTAATTACGCAAACACGCACCGCGGAAAACGCCATTCTCAACATTTTGACGCTAAGATCGCTCTAACTCGCTCAACTTGCGTCGTGGAGTGACGATCTCGAGCTTATTGGATAGCTCTCGACTCACTGATCATTTGTTCTCCGATCGGTCGATTCTCAAAAGTTTGAATTTCGCGACTTACAGTAACTCGAAGGTGCAAAAGCACAAAACGGCTCTAACTCGCTCGTCTTACGTCGTAGAGCGGCAATCGACACGTCAGGTGAAAGCTCTTGGCGTGACCTTTCATGCGGCAGCAATAATTTTTTCAATATAACGCAAGCACGCACCGCAAAAAACGCCATTCTCGAGATTTTAACACTAAGATCGCTCTTTGCTACATGGACAGAAGTGCGACACGGTTTGATTGCTCGTAGTGCGCTCTTTTGTGCTCTGTCAGATTGTATGCCAAAACTTTCACAAGTTGTTGTCACTTTTTTAAAAGAAGCGTTGCTTGAAAGACGTGTCTTCTTGCTCTGAAAACCAAATTGCGGGCGAAATCAATATTGCTATGCAATACCCTCTTGCGAAGCGGGGGCTCGTGAAGCGGAGCATGAGGGCGATAAACTCTCGCATTCTCTGCAGAAAGAGCGCAACTCTTTGCGATGTCAGTCAGAATACAAACTCAACTTTTTAATACCGGAGCTTGTTTTAAATTTAGTCTGAAAAGATGATTTTCTTGGTGTAAAGAATTAAACCCGAGCGATACCAATGTTGCGTAGCAAGACCACTCCAAAAAGTGTAGTCGCGAGGAGAGTCAAAGACGCTGCACGAAACCGGAAAGGGCCTTGCTACAATCTCAGTAAAAATTCAAAGCTCAAAACCACTCCGCTTTTTGAAAGAGACTTGTTTCGCTCGGCCTCAGCCCAGCGAACCCTATCAAGAGCTCGGCGTGCGTGCGTGCGTTCGTACGTACGTTCGTACGTACGTTCGTACGTACGTCTACGTGCGTCACGCTCGCTTCGGGCTTAATAACTCGCTCGTCTGACGTCGTAGGGTGGAGTTTGAGACATTGTCGGGTAGCCTGCGGACTCCTCTCGCCATCTGAGTGTTCAAAACTGAAATAAGTTTTCAAACTCGCGCGCTACAGTATCCCAAAGTGGGGTCCATTTTAAGACAAAAGTTGACCGAACCTAGTCAAATCGCATATCAAAGTGAAGCGCTCGAGCTCCTGAGCACGAATCCGACAACAAAAAGTTTCAAAAGTTTAAACAGAGAGCTACAGTAACCAAAACGCGTCGAAAACTGGAAATGACACGCTTGCTTCGGGCTTAATAACTCGCTTGTCTGACGTCGCTGGGTTGAGGTCGACACATCGACGGGTAGCCCTCGGACTACTCTCGCCATCTGAGTGTTCAAAACTGAAATAAGTTTTCAAACTCGCGCGCTACAGTATCCCAAAGTGAGGTCCATTTGAAGACAAAAGTTGACCGAAGCTAGTCAAATCGCATATCAAAGTGAAGCGCTCGAGCTCCTGAGCACGAATCCGACAACAAAAAGTTTTAAAAGTTTAAACAGAGAGCTACAGTAACCAAAACGCGTCGAAAACTGGAAACGACACGCTTGCTTCGGGCTTAATAACTCGCTTGTCTGACGTCGCTGGGTTGAGTTCGACACATCGACGGGTAGCCCTCGGACTACTCTCGCGAACTGTGATGTCGAAATAATAACAAGGTTTAAAAATTGCGCGCTACAGTATCCCGAAGTAATGTCCGCGAAAAGTCAAAATTTCATCGAACCTAGCCGAATCGCATATCTCTTTCCTTCGCGTGACCCCCCGCTTCGCGTGACCCTGCCAAAATCAGGAGCGGCACTTTTGAAAATTAAATTTCTCGCGTGACCCTACCTTAAAGCGGCACTTTTTGAGCGGCACTTTTGAGGCCAGCACAGTATAAGTATGGTGGCGGCACCAAAAGAGCGGCACTTTCAGCCAGCCCCAAAATCTCGCGTGAAAAAAGTTTTAAAAGGTCAGTGAGAGGGCTACAGTAACCAAAACGCGATGAAAGCTGCAGATTTTGGTTTGTTATACCTTGGCACTCGTGCGTTGCAGAGCGGCGGTCTTGACATCGCTGAAGAGCTCACTGCAAGCCAACATCAAATCATGCTCACAATTAACCTGTAGTTTTGCGTTAGATTCCAGTGTCTTTTTTCGCTCGGCCTCAGCCGAGCGAACCCTATCAAGAGCTCGGCGTGCGTACGTGCGTACGTTCGTACGTTCGTACGTACGTTCGTACGTACGTTCGTGCGTCACGCTCGCTTCGGGCTTAATAACTCGCTCGTCTGACGTCGTAGGAAGGAGTTTGAGACATCGGCGAGTAGCCCGCGGACTCCTCTAGCCACCTGAGTAGTCAAACCAAAAATAAGTTTTCAAACTCGCGCGCTACAGTATCCCAAAGTGGGGTCCATTTTAAGACAAAAGTTGACCGAAGCTAGTCAAATCGCATATCAAAGTGAAGCGCTCGAGCTCCTGAGCACGAATCCGACAACAAAAAGTTTCAAAAGTTTAAACAGAGAGCTACAGTAACCAAAACGCGTCGAAAACTGGAAACGACACGCTTGCTTCGGGCTTAATAACTCGCTTGTCTGACGTCGCTGGGTTGAGTTCGACACATCGACGGGTAGCCCTCGGACTACTCTCGCCATCTGAGTGTTCAAAACTGAAATAAGTTTTCAAACTCGCGCGCTACAGTATCCCAAAGTGAGGTCCATTTTGAGACAAAAGTTGACCGAAGCTAATCAAGTCGCATATCAAAGTGAAGCGCTCGAGCTCCTGAGCACGAATCCGACAACAAAAAGTTTTAAAAGTTTAAACAGAGAGCTACAGTAACTAAAACGCGTCGAAAACTGGAAACGACACGCTTGCTTCGGGCTTAATAACTCGCTTGTCTGACGTCGCTGGGTTGAGTTCGATACATCGACGGGTAGCCCTCGGACTACTCTCGCGAACTGTGACGTCGAAATAATAACAAGTTTTAAAAATTGCGCGCTACAGTATCCCGAAGTAATGTCCGCGAAAAGTCAAAACTTCATCGAACCTAGTCGAATCGCATATCAAAATGAAGCGCTCGACCTCCTGAGCAAGAATCCGACAACAAAAAGTTTCAAAAGGTCAATGAGAGGGTTACAGTAACCAAAACGCAAAGAAAACTGCAGATTTTGGTTTTCTATATCTTGGCACTCGTGCGTTGCAGAGCGGCGGTCTTGACATCGCTGAAGAGCTCACTGCAAGCCAACATCAAATCATGCTCACAATTAACCTGTAGTTTTGCGTTAGATTCCAGTGTCTTTTTTAGTCTGAAAAGATGATTTTCTTGGTGTAAAGAACTAAACCCGAGCGATACCAATGTTGCGTAGCAAGACCATTCCAAAAGGTGTAGTCGCGAGGAGAGTCAAAGACGCTGCACGAAACCGGAAAGGGCCTTGCTACAATCTCAGTAAAAATTCAAAGCTCAAAACCACTCCGCTTTTTAAAAGAGACTTGTTTTAAATTTAGTCTGAAAAGATGATTTTCTTGGTGTAAAGAATTAAACCCGAGCGATACCAATGTTGCGTAGCAAGACCACTCCAAAAAGTGTAGTCGCGAGGAGAGTCAAAGACGCTGCACGAAACCGGAAAGGGCCTTGCTACAATCTCAGTAAAAATTCAAAGCTCAAAACCACTCCGCTTTTTGAAAGAGACTTGTTTCGCTCGGCCTCAGCCGAGCGAACCCTATCAAGAGCTCGGCGTGCGTGCGTGCGTACGTTCGTACGTACGTTCGTACGTACGTTCGTACGTACGTTCGTACGTACGTACGTGCGTCACGCTCGCTTCGGGCTTAATAACTCGCTCGTCTGACGTCGTAGGGTGGAGTTTGAGACATTGTCGGGTAGCCTGCGGACTCCTCTCGCCATCTGAGTGTTCAAAACTGAAATAAGTTTTCAAACTCGCGCGCTACAGTATCCCAAAGTGGGGTCCATTTTAAGACAAAAGTTGACCGAACCTAGTCAAATCGCATATCAAAGTGAAGCGCTCGAGCTCCTGAGCACGAATCCGACAACAAAAAGTTTCAAAAGTTTAAACAGAGAGCTACAGTAACCAAAACGCGTCGAAAACTGGAAACGACACGCTTGCTTCGGGCTTAATAACTCGCTTGTCTGACGTCGCTGGGTTGAGGTCGACACATCGACGGGTAGCCCTCGGACTACTCTCGCCATCTGAGTGTTCAAAACTGAAATAAGTTTTCAAACTCGTGCGCTACAGTATCCCAGAGTGGGGTCCGTTTTAAGACAAAAGTTGACCGAAGCTAGTCAAATCGCATATCAAAGTGAAGCGCTCGAGCTCCTGAGCACGAATCCGACAACAAAAAGTTTTAAAAGTTTAAACAGAGAGCTACAGTAAGCAAAACGCGTCAAAAACTGGAAACGACACGCTTGCTTCGGGCTTAATAACTCGCTTGTCTGACGTCGCTGGGTTGAGTTCGACACGTTGAAGGGTAGCCCTCGGACTACTCTCGCGAACTGTGACGTCGAATTAATAACAAGTTTTAAAAATTGCGCGCTACAGTATCCTGAAGTAATGTCCGCAAAAAGTCAGAACTTCATAGAACCTAGTCGAATCGCATATCAAAATGAAGCGCTCGACCTCCTGAGCAAGAATCCGACAACAAAAAGTTTCAAAACGTCAATGAGAGGGCTACAGTAACCAAGTCCAAAACGCGATGAAAACTGCAGATTTTGGTTTGTTATATGTTGGCACTCGTGCGTTGCAGAGCGGCGGTTTTGACATCGCTGAAGAGTTCACTGCAAGCCAACATCAAATCATGCTCACAATTAACCTGTAGTTTTGCGCTAGATTCCAGTGTCTTTTTTTAAATTTAGTCTGAAAAGATGATTTTCTTGGTGTAAAGAATTAAACCCGAGCGATACCAATGTTGCGTAGCAAGACCACTCCAAAAAGTGTAGTCGCGAGGAGAGTCAAAGACGCTGCACGAAACCGGAAAGGGCCTTGCTACAATCTCAGTAAAAATTCAAAGCTCAAAACCACTCCGCTTTTTAAAAGAGACTTGTTCGCCCGGCCTCAGAACCCCTACGAGAGCTTATCGTGCGTGCGTACGTACGTTCGTTCGTCACGCTCTCAGATCTCGGCGTTGGAACGTCGTAGGAAGGAGATCTTGGGCTTTATGGATAGGTCTCGACTCACTGATCATTCAGCTAAGAGACTTCGAAATTCAAAACTTTGAATTGCGCGCGCTACAGTAACCCGAAGGTCTAAACGGAAAACGGCTCTAACTCGCTCGTCTTACGTTGTAGAGCGGCGTGCGATAGGTCAATTAAAAGGTCTCGACGTGTTCTTTCGTTTGGCATTAAAACTTTTGATAAATACGCAAACACGCAACACGAAAAGCGACATTCTCGCGTTTTTAACGCAGAAATCGTTCTAACTCGCTCAGCGTGCGCCATACGGAGACAATCTTGGGTTGGTTGGATAGCTCTCGACTCACTGATCATTTGTTCTTCTATTGGTCGAAACTCAAAAGTTTGAATTTCGGGAGCTACAGTAACCCAAAGGTTTAAAACGCAAAACTTATCTAACTCGCTCGTCTTCCGTCACAGAGAGACGACCTTGAGTTCGTTGAATAGGTTTCGGCACACTGATAATTCCGTTAAGAGAAGTCGAAATTCAAAAGTTGGAATTGCGCGCGCTACAGTAACCCGAAGGTCCAAAACGCAAAACGGCTCTAACACGCTCGTCTTACATCGTAGAGCGGCGTGCGATAGGTCAACTAAAAGGTCTCGACGTGCTCTTTCACTTGGCGTAAAAATTTTGTAAATTACGCAAACACGCAACACGAAAAGCGACGTTCTCGCGTTTTTGACACAGAAATCGCTCTACCTCGCTCAGCGTGCGTCGTAGAGAGACGATCTTGAGCACGTTGAATAGGTTTCGCCACACTGATCACTCCTTTAAGAGAAGACGAGATTCTAAAGTTTGAATTTCGCGAGCTACAGTAACTCAAAGGTTCAAACAGCAAATCGGCCCAAACTCGCTCGTCGTACGTTGTAGAGCGGCATTCGTTCGACCGTTTGAAAGCTTACGTTGAGGCAGTTGTTGAGCGGTCATTCCGAAATTAATACTTTTGTTTTTTTAACTCTTGTCGTACGAACAATTTTGTCTGCTAAAAAAATTAATCCCGGGCGATCCCAATGTTGCCTTGCAACAACCACTCAGAAATGCATGTCTTGCTAAAAAATTAATCCCGGGCGATCCTAATGTTGCCTTGCAAGAACCCCTCAGAAAGGAGCGTGTCAGAAGTAGCGCATGAATAGTGGACTCCGGGCGGGCGCGCGTCACATCGGAAAGGCTTCGAAATATTTTACAAAAGTATCCACTCTTTTACTCTTCCACTTTAAAACACTCACAAAACCACTCTGTATTAATAAAACAACTCAACTTTTTTAAAACAGCTTGTTATACTCCACAAAAAAGTGTGGAGTATATAGCGTTTGTGCGCGAAACGCAGAAAATTACAGTCAACGGCGTTCGCGCGTGCAGCGGCCGATTTGCAAACGGTCTTTTGCGTTGGGTAGGCCTAGTAAGTGGGCAGGGTGGACACCAAACGGGGTCACGCTCCGGGACCCCGTTGGCGGGAAATTCAAAAATTTAAATTTTCAAAGTACTGAAAAATGGGTTAAACAAGGTAGAACTCGAAAAAGTTGCATATAATGGTATATACTATCTTTTGATATGTTGTAGTACTCGATAGGACCGAAGGTGGAAAAAATGAATTGGATCGCTGCGGGACCCATTTTGGCGCCAAATTTGAAAAATTCGCGATTTTTCGCTATTTTCCGACTTTGACGGTTTGCTGTGCGCAACAGGTAGCAGCTAGAACCGCGAGACCCTTTTGTTGCTCCTTCCCAGATGTCCTCTATCGAATGAGCCATGAACGGAGAAAATCGGTTGAGACACAAAAAAGTTATCTTGGTGGAACTTTTTTGACTCCGGGGTCTATAATTGCGCTTTTTGCGTTTCAGCGTCTGTAGCGCTCGAATGCGTTGCCGAATCGGTTCAAAAGTGGTTTCAAACGATTCTACGTTGAAGTCTGGTCCAGAAAAGTGTTTTTGGCAAATTTGCAGAGCTACAGTAACCCTGCCGCGTCCATTTGAATATTGGGTGTCGGGTCGACTTTCGCGACACTAAACTCGATTTCGGGGTTTTCGGGGGCGCTGATTACGAATTTGGCATTCGTTTAGCGTTTAGATGATGTTTAATCATACCTATGACGAATTCGCATGCTACCGTACCACAAGTGCAGAATTTTGGTTCTGCGAGTCCATATGAAGTTTGGGGTGTTGTATGTCGATTCTGGGGTATTCTGGGATGTAGATCACGAATTCGGCATTAGTTTTGCGATTGGGAGTGTCAGGAGGCCACAACAGGAGAGGAGTCACCGTGCGTAGGAGTTCAAATTTGTGGAGTATACTGCGTCCCCCGGACGACTGCCTGGTTAAAGATTGGTTGTTTGTTTGAAACATATTATCCTGTTATAACCAGGCAAGTCGTCCGGGGGACGCAGTATACTCCTCAAATTTGAACTCCTACGCACGGTGACTCATCTGCTGTTGTGGCCCCCTGACACTCCCAATCGCAAAACTAATGCCGAATTCGTGATCTACATCCCAGAATACCCAAGGATCAACATACAACAGCCCTAACTTCCTATGGACTCGCAGAACCGAAATTCTGCACTTGGGGTGCGGTAGCATGTGAATTCGTCATAGGTACGTTCAAGCATCATCAAAACGCTAAACGAATGCCAAATTCGTAATCAGCGCCCCCGAAAACCCCGAAATCGGGTACCTATAATATCGCCAAAGCCGACCGGACACCCAAAATTCAAATGGACGCGGCAGGGTTACTGTAGCTCTGCAAATTTGTCAAAAACACTTTTCTGGACCAGATTTCAACGTAGAATCGTTTAAAACCACTTTTGGAACGATCCGGGCGCTACAGACATCGAAACGCGCAAATCGCAATTTTCGACCCAGGAGTCAAAAAAGTTCCACCAAGATAACTTTTTTGTGTTTCAACCAATTTTCTCCGTTTGTGACTCATTCGATTGAGGACTAGGGAAGGAGCAACAAAAGCGGTCCCGCCGCTCTAGCTGCTACCTAGCTCGCACAGCAACCCGTCAAAGTCGGAAAAGAGCCAAAAATCGCAAATTTTATAAATTTGGCGCCAAAATGGGTCCTGCAGCGATCCAATTCTTGTTTTTCTGTTCGGTACTATCGAGTACTACAGCGTATCAAAAAACAGTATATACCATTATATGCAACTTTTTCGAGTTCTACCTTGCACAATGCATTTTTCAGTACTTTGAAAATTTAAATTTTTGAATTTCCCGCCAACGGGGTCCCGGAGCGTGACCCCATAGGTCGTCCAGGTTGCCCCACCACTAGGCCTATCCAACGCAAAAAAAACCGTTTGGAAATCGGCCGCTTCGTGCGCGACGCCTTCCGCTCCAAATTTCTGCTTTCGCGCACAAACGCTATATACTCTACACTTTTTGTGGAGTATAACAAGCTGTATGTGTAAAAAGTTCAACCTATGCTTTGTGTCTGTCAAATCTTGGTGAACAGTATAGTGAATTTCATTCGCATAATTAGCCGTATACAGAGAAGGTATCTTGAAAACGTGTACCACAAATCAAGTGCAGAAATTACCACGATACGGTTGTTTGTACAACTGATCTAAAGCTCAGTGATATCGCCGCGTTCGCTATATGGTATCGGCATGATACGACGCCGTTCATCTGAAGATTTATACCCGTGGGAATAAGCCACATCGAACAAAAAAACTTGCCAACTGTTTTGAATTTCGTTTGGTGTACGTATTTGTGAGTTATGACGTTTTTGTCAATTTGTAGAATTTTAGCAAATTGTCGCGTATTTCGATAAAATTCCACACTTGCAAACAATTTCTTTGTGTTACTAATTATCCGCGGTCTACGCTCTTTCCATTTCTGAAGAAATTTCGCCAATCGCTCATCAGGCAACAAAGTCGATTTTCGACATTTTCATACTTTAATTGTCAGTATCTCTAAATTGCAATTTTTCAAAACTGAAAACCATGTTACAAATTCTTATTGGCCTACGACCTTTCAATTTCTGCATTCACATTCGTCAATAAATGACGTTCTATTTTTGTCAATTTATGGAATTTTGACAAATAATCGCGTATTTCTGTTAAATTCCACATTTACAGAAATTTCTTTTGTGTTACAAATTATCAGCGGTCTATGCTCTTTCCATTTCTGAAGAAATTTCATTTCTAACTCATCAGATAAAAAAGTCGATTTTTGACATTTCCGAATTCTAATTCTAAATACCTTGAAATTGCAGGTTGTCAAAACTGTGAAACTATGTCACAAATTCTTATTGGCTTACGACCTTTCAATTTCTGCATTCACATTCGACAATAAATGGAGTTCTATTATTGTCAATTTATGGAATTTTGACAAATAGGCGCGTATTTCTGTTAAATTCCACATTTGCAAACATTTACTTTTGTGTTACAAATTATTTACGGCCTATGCCCTTTCCATTTCTGAAGAAATTTTCCCGCTAGCTCATTAGGCGAAAAAGTCGATTTTCGACATTTTCGAATTTTAATTGCGAATATCTCGAAAATGCGAAATTAGCAACAGAAACGGACATCGGATCCGTACTCAGCGACCTCGACTCTACTTGACCGCATATGTTACTTATCTTACTTCGATGGGACGGACAGACACACACACACACACAGACACACAGACACACATTGTCAACCGTATATATACGCCTCGCCGCGCTGAGGCGCGGCGAAAAAAAGTCGATTTTCGACATTTCCATATTTTGATTGAAAATATGTCGAAATTGCAATTTTTAGAAACTGCAAAACTATGTCACAAATCTTTATTGGCATACGACCTTTCCATTTCTGCATTTAACAATACGTAACTGAACGACGTTACATATAACGTATTGCTGATAGTACACGTGGAGGTCGCCGTCACCTTTCTGTGCGACAGCTTTCCCAAGCACTTTAGCAACGCCTGGACGAAGGCTGGAGTTAGTCTTCTGCATATGTGTCTGCGTGCTTCACCTTGGGTTTGCCCTTCTGCACTGGGGCAAGCGATGTTGCATACGTTTTGCAAGCGTTCCCAGCTCTTGAAATCTCAATTGCTATAATTCTTCTTCGCAGGCGGGACCGGCTCTTCTGAACTTGGCAAGTGTTGCGTAAGCGAGCAGTTATAGTGCCTCAGATCCTTAATCCAATGATGATCGATGTTTGTGGTTAACAACATTTTACCGATAGCACTTCATTCTTAATAGGCGTCAATTCCTCGTAAAATTTCTGCATTGTCCGCTTGGTGGCTTGTGAATTTCCTTCCACGTAAGATACAGAACACGTGACACACACAAAGGGATCACAACAGCTTACATACCATCAAGTTTTCAAGCTGACGGCCAGCCCTGCTCTCGCAGCATTTGCATGGATTTGCAATGCATTTGCAGCAGAGAATATCCATTTGTCTAGTATCTCACGACTAATTTGTCCCATGATGGAACACAGCTAAAATCGCTTTGCAACGCTTCCCCCGGTGGACACAGCGGTGGGAGGATGGTCTCTGGTGTTTGTGGGCACTGCAGAGATGGTCGTGGTCGTCTGGGTGTTCGGAGTGACGCGTCTGGTGGAGACCATTGAGCTGATGCTGGGAACTACACCGCCCAATAGGGTTTTCTCCCTGATTGGCTACCCGGTCAATGGGTGTTGGATAATCCTTTGGAAGGCGGTGACCCCTGTGATCATGCTGGTGAGTGACTACAGACTGTGACTAGTTGTTTGACAGATGTTTTCGTGGAAGTTTGGAAAGATGTCTGGGCGATCACATGAATTACAAGCTTCACTAGGGGACTCTTATGACAAGTGTTGTTCACAGCACTGGTCACACGGTCAGTCTCACATTGCAAACATCACATGATACAAATGGATGAGTGAATGAGGGTCAAATCTTACGTCACGTCAATCTGCATGTCTCGACAACAAATCACACTCCACAGGCGATCATCTGCTGGAACGTCTACCTTCTCTTCGTGAAAGACTTCTTCTCCTTCAACGACAAGCCCTATCCCGCATGGGGATTCACTTTGGGAATGCTCGTCAACTTCTCCTGCGTGGCAGCGCTCCCCTTATTCATGCTCGCCGTGCTGCTTCGAGCCTGGAGAATGGGACAGGTTAGAATATACGGTGGATTTCTTGCTTTGTCGTCACAGCTACTGTAAAGTCCTTGCACAGTTTTTAGTAACATTTCACTCTTAATGTTATTGTTACACGCTGCAGTTCGCTTGGCTGGTTCGTCCCACGGCAGCCTGGAGGCCGCCTGAAGAGGCTCTGACATCGATCGAAACCCAGACGACGGCCACATCCAAGAAAGACGACGAGTGATGCATAATTTGGAGTGACAAATTACGAATCTCGTGGTCTGGCCAACTCATGTATTTTTGCGAAAATCAATTCCAATGAATTCTAGGACCTCATCTACCTGATGTTCTTGCATCCACTTTCCGCAATCCCTCCAAACCACGCAATACTCGTGGCCGAGGGGGCAGTCACCGCAGCCTGAGCATGAGGTGAAGTGTTCGGGGGAGTGCTCGTCGGCGTCGCGCCTGGCCGGTCTCAACTGAGGCTTAGCGCGACCATCAACCTCAGGGTGAAGTCGGTCACCGGTCGCGTTAGCCTAACTTTCATTCACCAGACTGCGACGCCGACTATGTACTGTACCTAACTCCTGCGATCGGCCTCTGGGCGCAGGACGAGCCTAAGCATAGCCAGCTAGTGATCTAGGAAACAACTTTCTGGCAAAGGAACTAAACGTACATAGAGCAAAGACTTCAACGTTCTACATGTAGCAGCGGACAGCACTTTTGGAAGGGCCGCCCTCCAAAACGCGCCAGATTGTGCAGTTTGGAGAGTAAGTATTCCCCACATCGTACAATACTAGTACTGCAAATTCTGAAGGATTGTGGTGTTTCGATCAGACAGAAACTCGCATCGCTGTGACGCGGAGAAAAAGGTCGTCTGTGGGGGGGGTGTTTTTTTTTTGTTTTGTTCACCAGCATGATCACAGGGGTCACCGCCTTCCAAAGGATTATCCAACACCCATTGACCGGGTAGCCAATCAGGGAGAAAACCCTATTGGGCGGTGTAGTTCCCAGCATCAGCTCAATGGTCTCCACCAGACGCGTCACTCCGAACACCCAGACGACCACGACCATCTCTGCAGTGCCCACAAACACCAGAGACCATCCTCCCACCGCTGTGTCCACCGGGGGAAGCGTTGCAAAGCGATTTTAGCTGTGTTCCATCATGGGACAAATTAGTCGTGAGATACTAGACAAATGGATATTCTCTGCTGCAAATGCATTGCAAATCCATGCAAATGCTCGAGAGCAGGGCTGGCCGTCAGCTTGAAAACTTGATGGTATGTAAGCTGTTGTGATACTTGTGTGTGTCACGTGTTCTATATCTTCACGTGGTAAGAAAATTGCACAAGCACAACCAAGCGGACAGTGCAGAAATTTTCCAATTGACGCCTATTACGATGAAGTGCTATAGGTACAATGTTGTTAACCACAAACATCGATCATCGTTGGATTAAGGATCTGAGGCACTATAACTGCTCGCTTACGCAACGCTTGCCAAGTTCAGAAGAGCCGGTCCCGCCTGCGAAGAAGAAATAGGACAATTGAGATTTCAAGAGCTGGGAACGCTTGCAAGACGTATGCAACATCGCTTGCCCCAGTGCAGAAGGGCAAACCCAAGGTGAAGCACAAGACACATATGCAGAAGACTAATCCAGCCTTCGTCCAGGCGTTGCTAAAGTGCTGGGGAAAGCTGTCGCACAGAAAGGTGACGGCGACCTCCACGTGGACTATCTGAATTTCATTGTGTCGCAAGATTATTAACTTCGGTGCATTACGCATCACCACTCCCTGCACCTGACTGTCGATGCCCAGTAGAATGATCATGAAGAAGAATAGGACGGCGACAATCTGCTTGGAGGGACTTGGCAGCGAGCCAATCGCGTCGGGATAAGTGATCCAGGCCAAGGCTGGCCCCGCCGACGCCACTTGGTCAACTGAAAGAATTAGGGTACTCCATCGCAGTCAAATTGGGTACCAGATGTGAACGTGAGTGAAGGCGCAAGTCACTTGGCAATCCCTGTCTCCAGGCAATGTGTCCCACAATGGGAAAGACGACAAAGCCTGCCAAGAAGCTCGTCAACCCATTGCCCACCACCACTATGGCAGTGTCCCTGAAAGAGAACAGGTAGGTCGCAGACTCAATGCGGACTAAGACAGCAATGTAGACCCGAAACTCACAGTAGAACATTGTTGCGAAAGCGGTTGTAGCTGGCCAGAGTGAGCAGACTGCCGCCTCCCAAGGCGAGGCTGAAGAACACCTGCTGGGCTGCGTCCAGCCAGATCTGAACGAAGACAGTGTGTGACAGACTGGCAGTTAGCATTTGGCCACAGACAGGCAGGCAGGCATGGTGACATAGGCAGACAGCCAGGCAGATAGGCAGGGTGACAGGCAGACAGGTTGATGGCAGGCAGGCAGGGTGACATAAGCAGACAGCCAGGCAGACAGACAGGGTGACATAGGCAGACAGCCAGGCAGATAGGCAGGGTGACAGGCAGACAGGTTGATGGCAGACAGGCAGGGTGACATAGGCAGACAGCCAGGCAGACAGACAGGGCGACGGGCAGACAGGTTGATGGCAGACAGACACAGGTAGGCAGACAGGCAGGGCGACGGGCTGACAGTTGGCCGCCCTGGGGCTTCCGCAATTATTGCTAACCTTCCCATCCAAGAGCTTGTCCATCCTAGGCTTCAAGTAGTACTCCAGACCGTCTGAGGAGTGTGGTAGCTGATTGCCCACCACAAGCAGTACCGCCAGCAGAACGAAGGGGAAGGTCGCCGTGAAATACACCGCCCGAAAAGTGAGTCATTGCAGTGCAAGTAAAATTTGCAACAGTGCATTGTATGCGTAAAGTGCGAGTTGAGTTTTGTCACCAATCAGCACTGCAGCAGACAGACATTCGCCGATGAACTATGTACGGCAGACAGGCACTTTTGAGCGTCCCTTTTATGCAACCTGAGAAGAGCTGTTCTGTGCAACGCGAAGGGTACATACCGGGTGTTTTTTTTAATGTACCCAGTTGCAATTTTGAATAACTTTTGCGTAACTGAACTTAGATTGACAAAAATTGCACACAAAAGAGACAAAAAGTTACCATTACTTGTGTTAAAATATTACGAGATTTGGCTGCAGCCTGCTCAAATTACACGGTGTCAAAGTTGAGGAAGAATTTTTAAGGTTTTGCGTTATTCAAACAGCCACATCTTCTTTGTTTCAAAACCGATATTCACGCGGTTTGTTTTAATCGATAGCCGCCATCGTAAGTATTCATTTGCCGACGAAACACCACTATAGGGTCAGCGAGTTTCATTTTACAGTACGCCAATTTCAAGATAGTGCACCATCGAAGTGCCATTTCCCGCAGCAGAACTGGTGCCGTGTGCAACGCAGACCTAGTGTTCACGCGCTGTAAAATGAAACTCGCTGACCCTATAGTGGTGTTTCGTGCGGCAAATGAATGCTTACGATGGCGGCTATCGATTAAAACAAACCGCGTGAATATCGGTTTTGAAACAAAGAAGATGTGGCTGTTTGAATAACGCAAAACCTTAAAAATTCTTCCTGAACTTTGACACCCTGTAATTTGAGCAGGCTGCAGCCAAATCTCGTAATATTTTAACACAAGTAATGGTAAATTCTTGTCTCTTTTGTGTGCAATTTTTGTCAATCTAACTTCAGTTACGCAAAAGTTATTCAATATTGCAACTGGGTACTTTAAAGAAAACACCCGGTACCTTTCCTGACGATTTTACCCCCTTGATCAGCACCAGAAAGACAGCCAGCCAAGCAACGACCAGGCTGATTACAATGCTGCCATTCGCCCTCAGCCATGAAGCTGGAGCAAAGTTGGCTTCAGATCTATTGACGCCCAGAGAATATTCACTGAATAAGATGGATTCGACAAATTTGCAAATTGTTTCTTAATTAGCAAGCATTCTCACACCCACAAGTAAGCGCTCGCGGGGGACTGAAACACTCCCTGGTTCTCCCTGAACCAATCGCGAAGCGTGAAGTTGTCGTTGAAAGCCTTTGATACTTGGCTGAAGTAAGCGGCAGCTTCTGCGCTTTGATCAGGTGTGAAAGAAGGATTTGAATTGGCATCCGTCCAATTGTAGCACCGATCGAATAGAACAAAGGAGCGATTCTTGTCGACCGGTTGTCCATTTAGCAGAAGGCACTTTGAGTTGTCCTGGCAAGCTGAAGATAATAGTCATGGCATGAGTGAGTGCTGCTTGATTGAGCTACATAGTGTGGCTATCACATTTCGTTTCATGTGCTGCACGTCGTTGCAGGGTGTTTGTAGATCACCCGAATTGCAGCCGGGGAGATCGCATACATTGAACAAAACGCATTCAGAAACTTAATAAATTCACCCAGTTGCTGTTGCGGTGAATAGAAGGGCTGGCACTCGAGGTAGGGTAATGCGTCCAGGTTGAAGAGAGCCTTGAGAGACAGCCAGAGGTAGAGAACGGCCCAGGCCATGTAGATGTTGTAGAAGATGGCCAGATAGAACATAATGATTGCCATGCAGTAGCCGAGACCTGAATACACAACGCGTTTGTTTTGCATTTACACGGATACATGCCAACTGGCCTTGGGAGGGGAGGGGGGGACAGAGTAATGCTTGATTTTAGTCGGAGCTAGCAGAGTTGAGTACATCGGTAGTATGAGATTGCCACATGATTTCAAAATTTATTCAAACGTACGTAAAGATGGGCACGAAGAAATACAAAATAGAGCATTTCATATACACAGAGCATTTCAAGATTCAGCATTCATATTCAGCATTTCAAAATAGAGCATTTACATCGGAAGTGGTGGTGCGTCAATGAAGGATAGTGGTGACTTGTTACTTCTACACACATTCACTGGTACCAGAGAAGAGTGGGGCCATTCGAGGGTAGAGCTTCACGGGGGAGACCTGTCCAAATTGGCCCATGGACACCTCTAGCAGAAAGCAGGGCAGACCCACCAACACTGTCAACAGCACGTATGGGATGAGAAAAGCGGCTGAAATGGGATCAACTTGGAAAAGAGATGCTGAGTAACTCGAGCGTTAGGCGATGTGACAAGTTTGTTCATGTGGCATATTAAACCTTATATAAAGGCATTTTGAATGCAATTTATCGCAGGATAAAGAGTTGCGGAACTCTTATTCTTTCATTATTTATTTTTGAATTTTGAATTTTGATAATTTTGCCTTTGACACCTTATGTTTTCTACACTGCACTGTCGATGTAGCTGCTAATTCAACGTTTAAAATGGCAAACCCTGTCTGACATTGTGTCAAGTTTCGCAAAGACTGGTTGCAGTTTAGTACAAAACCTATCTCAGCCCAACCAAATCCACTCAATTAAAAAATGCCCTGTGGACCGCTAACCCCCTCCATTTCTGCCGGCGATGTAGGGAAAGCGCAGGACGTTGCCCAGACCAATGGCAGAGCCCAAGCAGGCCAATCGAAAGTCGGTCTGACTCGACCACTGATCGCGAGTTCTACATGCTTCTGTCTTAGACATTTCTTTCAGACACACACACACACACAGTTCCACAACACGGACTGCTATGCTATGTTGGTATAATATTACAGAAAGTATTGCTAGTATGACACACTATATGGTGACTCTCCGAAGCGCTTCTATTCTGCCGCTAGGGTCTCTATCGTTTGCAAGAAGCACAAGGACTGACACGAGCCAGATATCATTCGCATCGCTTTGTTGTCGACGGCACGAAGAATGCATAAATTACGACAAGCGCCAGTTACACAACGATGAACGAAGATGAATCACAGCAGGAAATGAGTGACATACTCCCCCTCCTACTCCTTTGATCACACATCCCTCCACGCTAGTGATGGCAACTCGGAAACCGGGTAAGCACTTACCCGGTTTTACCCGGTTTCTGAAAACCGGGTATACTTACTTCGTACTTACCCGGTTTAGTTTTGCGTAGCCGGTTTTACTTTTACCAGGTTTTTCTCTGCATTTACTTACCTGGTTTCAGGCCGAAAACCGGGTACGTGGTTTACTTACCCATTACAGGTGGGCGGAGGCGGTTTGGCTTTGTTCTGTTTGTTTTTGTTGACGTGTCTTGTGTTTGAGTTGCGATTGAGTAGCCTGTATGCCTGCGCTTTTATCGTGCGTTTGCCGTCCTCTTTTTCCTGTAGAATAATTGCTATATCAAGTCACTTGTCAAGTTGTTTCAATAATTTACCAATACTAACTGTGTCCTTTTGATGTGTGGTGCTTATACCCACTCGAAGGTACACAGTTTGCTTGGTCTTAGGACCTTTCATGTAGATTCTATTCACTATGCGAATAATTTTATTACAATGTTTTCCAATTGAACATGGTTCCACAAATAGCATGTTTCATCATATATTCACATATTGTACATACACATACATACATTCTCTTTCAACTCTTACGTAAGAATATAAATTTAGTATATACACATACATACATACATATAAACAAATATACGCACATATATACGCACATACAACTGTTATAATCTCTTAACGCAAACAACAAGGGAGCGAATGCTCCAACTCTCGTAGGAGCTAATGCTCCAACCCAACTAGGGAGCTAATGCTCCCCCTCAGAACCTAGGGAGCTAATGCTCCTAACAGTCAATCCTAACAGTCAATCTTAATAGATTAGATCTGAATTGTGAACTTTACCAGGGTTTTACTCTGCACAACTTGTGCGCCTGAACTGCAGTGGGCCCATAGGTTTTAGGCTAGGGTAGGAGGCGTACCTCCCTAGGCTTGGCTATCGTACGCTCGCTTATGGACTCCCCTTGCGCTTAGGACTTCCTCGCTTTCGCATACCCTTCGGCAGGTCAGGTAGACTATGTACAGTACGTGCTTTGCGCTGGCGCTATGCTAGACGTAGGGAAGGCGCTCTGCCCGGTACTCATAGGTTCCGTATGCCGCCGCTGTCCGCTAGTTTATGGATAGATCTTCTCCTCCAACCGGTTTCCTTGCTCGGACGGGCCCTCTGCAGTCTCAACAACCTTACAGTAGAAAGTTGTACCGTTCAGGCGCTGTCTATAGTGTGTCAAATGAGGAAGACGTGAAGAACAGAACAATCACTTGTTTGAACAAAACCGAAGTGATCAGTCCATCTTCAACTGCAAAGTGCAACTCACAGCGATGTAAAACTTGCAATTACATTGAAACTATGGACACTGTCAAAAGCACAACAACAAATAAGAGTTTCATTGCTAATAGCAATGGAGTTACTATCAACTGCAATACCAAAAATGTTGTATATCTTATCACCTGTGACAAATGCAAATTGCAGTATGTTGGTGAAACTAAGCAAGCTCTGAAGGTACGATTTCTACAACACTACAATTCTGTTAAAAGAAAAGAAAAAAGCTTTCTCTATGAACATTTCTCACAAAATGGTCATAGTGCTGACGATATGAGAATTCAAATCATCGAAACCATCATGAATACAAATGAGGAAAATTCTAGAAAAATCAGATTAGCTATAGAGGATTATTTCATACGACTGTTGAACACTGGTAGACCATGGGGTTTAAACACAAGGCTCAGTGGATGTACCAACCTCAGTGACAATATTGCCTCTGCTAATATGAAGAACCATCCTTACTTTGTTATCAAAGTGCCTAGAGTTCCACGAGGTCATGGCAGAAAAAGACGAACCAACAAGAAATTAAACAATAATACTGTTGTTGAATTTGGCAATCTAATTTCACAAACATGCACTAACAAGATGTTGCTCGACTATTTCTACTCACTGTCCAACAAAAACAGACAATTGCTTTTCATGAGGTTTAGCAACAGCGGCACACCTGACAACACAAACAGAGACATAGTAGGAAAATTCTTGTCATATTGCTGTAGTAGAATGAAAAGTAATACCACTCCAAACAGTAAACCAGACCTTTTCCTTACTACGTATTTCCCAAATGTTGGCATGGAAAAATTGAAGCTACACACTATTTTTAAAGACAGGTCATTGCAACAACTCATTCCCATTAACAGAACAGATCTTCTTTTTTTTTTTTTGGGTTTTTTTTTTTATTCTTTTCTCTAGCAACATTCAATGCAATATCCAAATTGGCTAAAAAAGAAGTTTAAGACTGAAACAATACTCACCTAGACAGATTTAAAAGAATTTCACATTTATTGTCAATAACCGCAGACACTCTTTCTGTCAAGGTTTAGTCAACAACAAACAGACAATCACTTTCTCCTTCAGAAATAATAATGTAACTTACCAAAAGCTTCATAAAAAGATGTCATATTACACCTGCAGACAAAGCAGCGAACAATTATGTTTTTACATGCAAAAAACACTACATCAATGTACTAAGCAATGAACTTGGTATAAAATATGACAATGTCACGAATTCTCTGAACGTTGAGGTTAACCGTGGGTGGGAATAGGAAGAGAGGGGCAACAAGTAATAATATATACAAACAAGCAGATTGTGAAGTATTATGGCATAAAAATGCAAAGTGATAATGAATATTTGCCAAAAATTCATATGATACCAAAAATGCACAAAACACCATATGGTTACAGATTCATAGCATCAGCAA
>JASAMZ010007217.1:0-10243 GCA_030248115.1 Linhomoeus sp. GSCO2_2 | reverse complement strand
TTCGTTCAGTTACGTATTGCTTCACTTTCTTCTATAGACCAGTGTTGATGCAGGAAACTTACAGTCTGCAGGCTGTCTACTCTCCTTCCGCTTTTATAGAGAGGCCACATGGGTGGGCGTTGTAAACAAGCAGAAAATACGTAGCCCATACGCAAGAGTGCTACGTCATGAATTCGCCACTGATGGGTCAAGTGCATAACGTGGCATAACGTGGTGATACTTCACGCAGCTCCTATACGCATGTGGCGCCGGCAATTCCGAACGTGCGGTTCACTCGCATGGCGGAGGCGCGTCACGCTTACACTTTTGCGTCGAGAGCGACCTGTCTACGTCGCAGTGGGCGGAAGCTGACGACAAAGGTGACGACACAATGTCGAGTGGCGACGTCAAATTGTTGCCGTTTCGTTCGGTTGACGTCGCTTCCGGCACTTGCTGCGTTACACCCCTCTCCCCACGCTTTGTCAAGGTTGGCCAGGTGGTGGGCTACACTGTAGTTTTGTTATGTAGTGCAGCTTGACTCAGTTTCCAAGACTTGCTTATCGTCGGTGATTTGCCGAGACGCCAATCGCGACGACGACCTGTGTACGTATGTGTGTGCGCACACAATCGTAAGCATGGTTGTTACAAACGTAGAACGAGAAATGGCGCGAACCGAACGCAATAATCTTAACAAATCTTTCCTTTTGAAGCCGCGTCAATATCGCGTCGACATTCGCGGATACATTCTGGTGAAGTGGGTATGGTGGGTAACTGGCTCTTTCTTGAACCCCATAAGCTTCTTGTACTCCTTGCGCGTGCGACTGGACATGGCCAACACCAGGTAGGGATTCATCCAGGAGAACACCTCCACCGTTGGATACCTGAGATCATGTGTGGAGTTACCGTATTTTACGCTCGAATAAGCCCCCCCCCCACCTCTTCCTCATCTTCACTGCATACTCTCCGTGGATTGGGGGAGGGTAGGGGGGGGGGGGTGGGGCGGGGGGGGGGGTGGGGGTGTGGGGGGGGGGGAGGGGGTAGTGAAGAATAAGGGTATGCGTCCAATCTTCAGAGCCCAAGCACCCACCACAGCTGCGTCATGACAAGTTTGGCCAGTGGTCCTTCCCCCTCTGTCAGCAACATGACGAGATAGAACTGGTCGACCAGACACTGCACCAAGAAGGCGCAGAAGCCGATCAGCAGCAGTTTCCCGTCCGCGATCGACACTTCGTTGTTCCCAGTCTGACCTTGCTGATTGGGAAGGCTGCCTCTTGGAACCACGGCTTGATTGTGGCGTCTGAATTCCAAGTACCGTTCACAATTGCAGAAGTGATGTTACAATGGCAGATTGTCGACTCACTTCTGTTGTCGGACCAGCAGGACGAAGGCGACGACGTAGCAAGCGGCCGAGACGGCGGTCAGACTCCAGGCGCCGATCAGCCAAGATCCATAGACCTCTTCCTTCAAACATGTTAAGATTTCTTTGCTGATACCACACTTCAATTACAGCAGCTTACAAAGTGGTGGTGATCGCTGTATTCGTAGAAGACGGCGCCCGTCGCGTTGTCCATTTCAAAGTGGACGCCGTGGAGTGCGAAGTGGCCATTCTGGAGAAAGGCCCCAACCAGCACTGTCAGATACATCAGCTTCTGCTTCGCTGGCGCCCGTGAACCACTGAAGTGCAAGCGCAGAAAATGTACAGCAATACGTAACTACAATTTCACGTTGTACTTCGTTCAGTTACGTATGCTTCATGATTTCAGTAACGCCAGTAGCTGTCAGTGAAAATGAAGAACAACTGAAGCTTCATAAGAATCCGTAGAGCTTCATGTTGACGGCTACATAGTATGTTCAAACGCAAAGACGCGCTTTCGTTTCGCTTTATATTATGACAAGACACAACTATAGCAAGATCCGCTATCGTACAATCCGAACAGTAATCTGTACTGTACTGATGGTGATTTAATCGGTACACATTGTCTTGTCTGGATAGGTAATATACCTCGCTTACTTATTACCCTTGTGGACTAAATGACAAACCTCTGCGCTTTCCACAAAATGGCAGTCGGTTGCTGCGGCAAGCCAACGTCAATTGACCATAACACATACAAGCTGAATACATGGCTTAAACTTTCTCTCGCGACCACCTCATCAATCACGCTAACAGGTATTTATTCAAACGACCACGATTGAATCAAAAGTCGGTCGACAACAGCTAGATTGACGCCCAACCGTTTGATCAACAACTCAAGAATCAGTACAATTTGGAGTCGACACTGAACGCCAGCAGTGCAAAGCAGCCTAATAATGACGACACGCCAGAGGTCTCACTTCGGCTCTTGTTTGGTCAGTTTCGCAGTACGCTGCGCGCTCCATGATCGAATTCAGTCGCTGAAAGACAAATGGCTGCATCCGGGGGTTTGCGTGGGGCGGGCTTGGGTCGGTGGTGCTGTTGCTCGCTCCCGCGCCGTTGCCCCCGGGGGCCGCGCGCGTTCTGATCTCCTCGCCCTCCGCCGCCGCCCTCCACTCCACTCCATTGCACTCACTCACTCACTCATCACTTAGACTGCACGCACACAACTTGCGTGCGGTATACCTACGCTTCTGCGTTTCTTCTGTGTTTCGTGTCAGTTTGCGCTTGCGTGACCTCACACTGTTTCACACCACAGCGTTCATAGTCCAAATTATCACACGATAACAAATTGCAAGCAGGAAGCCGAAACCAAACGTGTCAATAACCAGTGTATCAAAGCACGATATGAAATTCGTCACTCCTAACCTCGTGGAAGGCTGACACAGCAATTCGCATGCCTACACCAAACTGGTATGTTACTGCTACTTGTCATTTGCTATTTGAACGATTCACTTCAAGTCAACTTGCAGCATTCCTTCAGATTAGGATGGGCCTTATCTCGCTCCGACACAATTAACTCTTTCTTCTCAGTGATAGGCCATTCGATGTTTAGGTCGGCATCGAAAGGGTTAACTCCAAATTCGGTTTTGCCGTCGAACACAGTAGAGCACTGGTAAACGACATGCGCACCTTCCTTTGACAGGACCTAAATTAGGTGAACAGTAATTTAGGAATTCATTCTACACAGCGTGTTCTACTGTTCGTACTGTGCACAAAACCTTTCAGTTAATTTAACAATTAATTGCTTAAGCCAAACCAAGCAAATTAAACCGAGATGCTGATGGTGAATCAAATTATTAAACGGAATTTGATGGAACTACTGCAGTTGAACAAGCATGGACTTTATTACAAACAAGCTGTTTTAAAAAAGTTGAGTTGTTTTATTAATACAGAGTGGTTTGTGAGTGTTTTAAAGTGGAAGAGTAAAAGAGTGAATACTTTTGTAAAGTATTTCGAAGCCTTTCCGTTATGACGCGCGCCCGCCCGGAGTCCACTATTCATGCGCTACTTCTGGCACGCTCCTTTCTGAGAGGTTCTTGCAGGGCAGCATTGGGATCGCCCGGGATTATTTTTTTGAGCAAGACACTCGCATTTCTGAGCGGTTGTTGCAGGGCAACATTGGGATCGCCCGGGATTAATTATTTTTGCAGACAAAGTTGTTCGTAAGACAAGGGTTTAAAAAAAACAAAAGTATTTCTTTAGGAATGACCGTTCAACAACTGCCTCAACGTAAGCTTTCAAACGGTCGAACGAATGCCGCTCTACAACGTAAGACGAGCGAGTTAGGGCCCATTTGCTGTTTGAACTTTGAACTTTGGGTTACTGTAGTTCGCGATATTCAAACTTTTGAGTTTCGACCAATAGAAGGACAAATGATCAGTGAGTCGAGAGCTATCCAACCAACCCAAGATCGTCTCCGTACGACGCACGCTGAGCGAGTTAGAGCGATTTCTGCGTTAAAAACGTGAGAATGTCGCTTTTCGTGTTGCGTGTTTGCGTAATTAACAAAAGTTTTAATGCCAAACGAAAGAGCACGTCGAGACCTTTTAGTTGACCTATCGCTCGCCGCTCTACGACGTAAGACGAGCGTGTTAGAGCCGTTTTACGTTTTGGACTTTCGGGTTACTGTAGCGCGCGCAATTCAAACTTTTGAATTTCGACTTCTCTTAACGGAATTATCAGTGTGCCGAAACCTATTCAACGAACTCAAGATCGTCTCTCTATGACTGAAGACGAGCGAGTTAGATAAGTTTTGCGTTTTAAACCTTTGGGTTACTGTAGCTCCCGAAATTCAAACTTTTGAGTTTCGACCAATAGAAGAACAAATGATCAGTGAGTCAAGAGCTATCCAACCAACCAAAGATCGTCTCCGTACGACGCACGCTGAGCCAGTTAGAGCGATTTCTGCGTTAAAAACGCGATAATGTCGCTTTTCGGGTTGCGTGTTTGCGTAATTAAGAAAACTTTTAATGCCAAACGAAAGCGCACGTCGAGACCTTTTAGTTGACCTATCGCGCGCCGCTCTACGACGTAAGACGAGCGAGTTAGAGCCGTTTTCAGTTTGAACCTTCGGGTTACTGTAGCGCGCGCAATTCAAACTTTTAAATTTCGAAGTCTCTTAGCGACATTACCAGTGAGTCGAGACCTTTCCGTAAAGCCCAAGATCGCCTTCCTACGACGTTCCAACGCCGAGATCTGAGAGCGTGACGCACGAACGGACGGACGGACGCACGCACGGACGAAAAGCTCTCGTAGGGGTTCGCCCGGCTGAGGCCGGGCGAAATAAGCCAATTCAATTATACGTTGATTCAAAAGACAACATTATGTTCTAGATATTTTGATAAGTTCAATTTAGTAGGAACAAGCTAGTTTTAAAATGTCTACATGACTAAATGTCTAGAAAATCTACATGGCCTTTTCTGCCAACGTTTGTTTAATCCGGTTGTACGAATTCGCAGTAATACTTTTCATGCGCAATGCCCCCCCCCCCCCCCCCCCCCCCTTCCATTGAAGGGTTTTGATATAACAAACTATTTACTCATTTATAGGTAATACATGTTTGATTATTGTTAGAGGGGCCGCGATCAGGAAGCCTACTGTATCCATTGGAAGGATTACGGTAGTTCAACCTGAAATCCGTGCAGGAACCCGGGCGGTATCCAGAACGATTTGCACTCGTCACCACCCAACTTCACAGAGAATTGCTTTCCAAAAGTAGGAGAATTTTTGCGTATGTCCACGGCGACGTCGAAAATTTCCCCGCAAATGCAACTGACGAGCTTGCCCATACCTGGCTGGGTGTGCAGTCCGCGCAACACTCCGTATTTCGAGAACGAGTGGTTGGTCTAAGCAAGCAATGCGGTTGTACAAGGCTTTTAGTCCAACTACGTTGTGTAAGCCTACCATCCGCCTAGGTGATAGCCTAATCTAACCTATAGCTGTAGACAGTAATCCATCTTAGTCTCTAAACCAACCTCCAAGCCATTGAAAGACAAATATACTAAGGGTTCCAAAGCGTACAATAAGCGCTTCGGCTTGCCTACAAGCTGTAGTAGGACTGTAGGCAAGCTCAAAGACTTTACCGCAAGCCTAAGCTAAGCCCGTGCTTAGCCTAAGCCTACAATCCTAAGACTACGTTAAGTCTCAGAATGCATCGTGAGCTCGCGCTTTAGCCTCTGCCTAAGCCGAAACCTAATCATACTCGTTCGATACCTGAACCAGGTCATATTCAAATCCCAGCAATTCGTTCCATTCAACTTTGTTGAAACTCTCAGAAAAGAAGCCTCTTGGATCGGGAAAGATTTTCGGATAGAACACCTTCAGTCCTTCGATTGGCGTGCTTTCGACTTTTGGCGAGGAGCGCTTTTCTTCGTTCATTTTTAGATGAAATTTGAAAATCAAGACTATTGTATATAGCTTTGTCGGTAGTCACAAAGGTTGCGTTGCAACTCGTGTGCGTGCGTCTGTCTGTCTTATCTCATCTGTGTCTGCCAGGTCACAATCGGTGTCAGATGATCTGACGATAGGGAACAGGGCAAAATTTCGCAGTTTTGCCTTTTTGTGTGTGTGTGTATGTGCGTGCGTGCGTGCGTGCGTGCGTGCGTGCGTGCGTGCGTGCGTGCGTGCGTGCGTGCGTGCGTGCGTGCGTGCGTGCGTGCGTACGTGCGTGCGTGCGTGCGTGCGTACGTGCGTGGGTGCGTGCGTGCGTGCGTGCGTGCGTGCGTGCGTGCGTGCGTGCGTGCGTGCGTGCGTGCTTGCGTGCGTGCGTGACTGCGTGCGTAAGTGCTTGCGTGCGTGCGTGTGTATGTGTGTGCGTGAGTGCGTGCGTGCGTGCGTGTGCGTGCGTGCGAGCGTGCGTGCGTGCGTGCGTGTGCGTGCGTGCGTGCGTGCGTGCGTGCGTGCGTGCGTGCGTGCGTGCGTGCGTGCGTGCGTGCGTGCGTGCGTGCGTGCGTGCGTGCGTGCGTGCGTGCGTGCGTGCGTGCGTGCGTGCGTGCGCGCTGCGTGCGTGCGTGCGTGCGTGCGTGCGTGCGTGCGTGCGTGCGTGCGTGCGTGCGTGCGTGCGTGCGTGCGTGCGTGCGTGCGTGCGTGCGTGCGTGTGTGTGCATGCATGCGTGCGTGTGTGTGTGAGTGTGGGTGAAACGTACTAAGGGGATTTACAGCGATTATTTACAAATCACTTATGTCAATCACCCCATCACTGCAACGCTTTGCACTCTCCAAAACTCGGCGCGTTCATGTCTTTCTCAGACAGGATTAACACCTTCTGATCCTTGATAGGCCAGGCGATGTTTAGGTCTGCGTCGAAAGGGTTAACGCAGAATTCTGCGATGGGATTGTAGACTGCGGAGCACTGGTAAATGACGTGGGCTTCCGGCGACAAAACCTGACCGCAATTGAAATCGGCTTTAGTTAGGTACATTCATTTATCGCTTACATGTTAGTCATAATACATGAATGCTTGTCCAATATTGGTCTCCATGAAGCATGTGCATCGCTCCTGATCGCCAATGCGCAAAATGTATATTTAGGCATTCACTGAATTGTTCACTTCCCATTCATTTATTTGTTCATTGATTAATTTATCTATTTTATTGATTTATGATTTATTTATGATTATTTTATTTATGATTGATTTATTGATTTGTATTGATTTATTTACTAACTGATTTAATGCTTGTTTATTTTTAGTTAATTTTGATTATTTATAATTTCTTTATTTATTATTCATTTATCCTATTCCCTGACCTGAATTCCATGCAGAAATCCTGGCGGTACCCAAAACGACTTGCATTCCTTTTCTGACAATTCCACAGAAAAGTGCTTTCCAAATGTGAGTGAATTTTTTCGCGCGTCGACCGCCACATCAAAAATTTCGCCAGTGATACAAGTGACTAACTTTCCCATATCTGGCTGGGCGTGCAAACCGCGTGTGACTCCATACTTCGAATAGGATTTGTTGAGCTGAATCATGTTGAGTATTTTAAAGTCAAAAGTGAAACAAATGAAACAAACAAACAAGTAAGCAAAACTATAAACGCCTAGAATATAATGCTAATATCAGAATTACAATCGCGCAACAACATAAAATGAACAGCATTGAAAAGAAAAGTAATTTTATACAGAACAAATGGGGTAAACTAAAATATGAATGCAGAGTGCTGCAAAATGTATTGAAATGTAAAATAAACTAAAATATGATGCAAATCGCGACTTTCACCTGAACCAAATCATACTCAAATCCCAACAGTCTTTTCCACTCTTCTGCATTGTAATTCTCGGAGAAGAACCCTCTCTCATCTGGGAATATTTTTGGGTAGACCACTTTTAAATCTTCGATGGGCGTGTTCTCAAATTCAGGTTCTGAACGCCTTGTTTCATTCATATTCACCGTTATTTGCCACGAAAGTGTTTGTCAAAACTATGTGTGTTCGGTAAAACGTGTCCTGCTTATCACTATGCGATCCAACGTGTCTCTCACGGCACGCATGCAAATTCGCCTCATTCTAACGCACGACAGGTATTACGGTGCTGTCTGCAGGCGGACAAGCTACAGGGTCAGAAACGCGTCAACGACGTGAATGAATGAAAAGTGTAAGGAAAGCGTATTGCTGTTACCTGCCAATTGTTACGTCGCTGTTGCTTTCTGTCGCTGAGGAAAACGCCATTGCAGAATTTTCGCGATTGCTTCGCGTGCAGTATAATTAACTTGCTGATGGCTTACTTATAATGAACATGGGTGTGCTGAAGCTACATAGCTTACAACAGAGAGAGCTACCGGGCAGCGAAGGGGCACCCTTGTCTGATGGAGGAGGGTTAAAGCGCGTGGTGCCGATAGCGCTCCATTCGATTTGCTCTTTTGCGAGCGTCTCACAAGCTACCATGTTCATTCAAACAGGATTCCTTTTCTCTTTGTCTCTGTGCAAGTCGCATCAAAATAGCTGCACTGCAGCGCAAGTTGTGGCCGCTACAAGCCGGTGGGTCTTAAGAAATTGAACAATAATGCCTTTTGAGCCATGAGCCAGCCATGCATTTCTGCGTGAATGAGTCTATGAGGCTGAAATTTGGTGTCAGACGTCCCAAGACCATAGGCTATCGCGCGTGTAAATGTCAACGCTGTAGCCTTTCTAATGCGTGCTGTGGATGGGGGGTCTGGACTTTCGAAAGACCCGGTAGGTATGTATGAAGAAGAACCACAGCAATATGTCGCTTCATTCTCGAGGTTTGCCACTTTTGTTTGAGCGCAACCACAACGCTATGTCCTCGCGCGTGTGTATGCAATATAGGTCCTTGCGTTGTCTCAGGTTGCTTTGTTGACATTCGGCTGGCGAGGCGTTTCAACACACGAGTTCTCTTGTCACCATCAGCGAATAATCGTGGTATCGTGGTGCAACTCTCCTGCAGTTATGGCACCGAGTCACAACAGGTGCTCACTGTAGCAAGTTTAGACAACAATATGTCACGGAGATGTCACTAAACGTAGGAATTTACGCTTACCCCATGCGCGCTACGCAGTGCGCCTTCCGCCAACGCACTCTGAGACGGACTGAGACATGTGACAATGTCGGCTTCACTGCCGGCATACTGGGAGTTATTCTGGATATTGTCAGAATTCCTTACCAACTCGTGCCTTTGAACATTTCGAAAGGATTGGGCGTGCTGAATGAGACAACTGGAAAGTGGTCTGGTGAGCAGCTAGTGCAGAATTCACCTCTTTTAGTTTCTGTGTATCATCGCAAAGAAATGAGGTAACCTAAACCTAAACCTTACTTATAATGTCTGTCTGATTATTAATCCACCTTTTGCTTACATATTTCTTTGCGATATGTTGTCGATATTTTCATGTTAGGTCTACTTATTTTGTTATGTTTTGTATGCCTTTGAGTCGTTCTTAAAGCACACTATCTAATTTTGTCGCTCTCTGCTTCCAAATGTTTAACCTTATCTTTTGTGATTTTCTGTTTCATATTTTCGCCGCGCCTCAGCGCGGCGAGGTGTATATATATGTGACCGGGAGAACCCGTCTTCAGTGAAAACTCGGATATCCGGGTTTTCACTGAGTTGGTTAGTGAAAACCCGGATATCCGGGTTTTCACTGTTGAGTTAGTGAAAACCCGGATATCCGGGTTTTCACTGACAGGTTAGGGAAAACCCGGATAATTCTCCGATACGCTCAAAATCGCGCAATACACTGCTAGAACTATATTTCCATTGCCTGTAGGCCGTTTGGTTCCTTCCAAATCAGGCTATGCTTAGGCTCGCCCTGCGCCCACGGTCCACAAGAGTCAGTCGGCGTCGCAGTCTGGCGGGCCGAAGCTTAGGCTTAACGCGACCGGTGACCGACTTCAGGGCGCGCGGAGCGCGCCCTGAAGTTGGTGGTCGCGCTAAGCCTCAGTTTTCGACCCGCCAGGCGCGACGCCGGCCGAGTTTTAGTGCAAACAGTGGGTGGGGTGAACACTCCTCCATCTACTTCACCGCCTGCTCAGGCCGGCTGTGCGCCCTCCCTCCGTACTAACGCTTGCGACAAATTTCAGTCGCGTGCATACTGTAAGCGGGATGCACATTCCCCGTATACTTAGTCGCCTGTTGAAGCCAGACGTGCCAATTGGCCGCAAACATCTGGCATTGTGAAAGAGGCGGCTCGGCAAAGATCAAGGTATTGCATAAGATCGCACGTTTCGCACTCCACGACGCTTGTTTCGCGCAACAAACAGCGCGATTTGCCATTCAAAAGCACTTGTTTCGTCAGCAGTGTTTAAAACTATAGAAGCCTTGATTTCTACGCTATTTCTTCGAAAAGATTAGTGAAAACACAGCTATCACGATTTTCACGACCCTCCCACGAAATCTCGC